>JANTBZ010068610.1:0-21752 GCA_024741255.1 Exechia fusca | reverse complement strand
GTTTGCCTTGCTGATATTGTGAATGAAATTGAGAACTCAATCATATTGGCTTTTCTATTTGATTCGTTTACACGAGTTTATTATTCGTATCCAGAACGAACGAGTCCACATAATCTGGTGGACTACTACTCAATATATTCTTCTAAGCGACCGTATCAAAAATGAAAGCGAAAAAACACGTGTCACATCGACACGCAAACACGCGATGCGTGTTCTCGCATCATGATTTCTATCCCAAAGGTGAAATCAATATATCCTGAAAACATGTGAACATGTGAACACTTGGAAAAAAATGGGTAAACATGCATCGACACACGAACCGTTTGGACAAACACCACCACCATGTTGATGTGTATGATGACGATACATGTTACGCGTTCACCTACACCCATTTGCGCTGAGATCAACATCATCGTGTCAGAGTCATGATGACGAGCCTCCTTATCAAGCACAAACGTTTCAGAGTTGTTTGTTCCGTGGACTTATCGAATAGAGATGAGTTTCATGATTGTTAGCATGATGCTGGAGATTAGGTATAGTGCCAAATCATGAGTTCATGTGAGAGTCCTATTTGCTTCGTAAAGTTCCCATGAAAATAATACAGGGTATAGTAAATAGAACGCTATATCTTTCGTGAAAGGTTTTCAATTATGTTCCTATTTCAACATTTGTGAAGAGGAAGGATCGAAGTTTTGTACATAAAAACAGGAATATTATATCGGCCTTGTGTTCGTTTACACGTTTTATTCTAATATTGAAGTAGTAGGATGTGGTAATCTCGACCAAACCTTTATATCAGGCTTTAAAATAATAAGCGTATCAACATGGACTCGTGAAATAAGAAAAAACATTCTAAAATCCCAGGGACGGTAATATTGAGCGCTCCCAACAAACTATTTCTATGAAGATGTTCGAGCGCACACCGACCAATTTGCGCCGTGAGCGTATGAAGTGCAACCATGTGCATCCTTGTGAAATGCATAGGGCAAAATCTTAATTATCTTCCGTGTGAAGAATTAACTCGAAATTATTTCATGTAATTCATGTTGAACAAAGCTATATTATTCCGTTTGAGCTTGGTGTTCTGTCTACCCAACGTTATGTACTAAGCAAACTCACTCACTCGTGTCTACAAGATCAGACAATGTTTGACAATGTTTGTACATTCAAACCCTTGTTCCATGGCTAAAGATGCGTCATGTTATAATTGGCTCACGTCTGTTTGCCTACACGAATGAAGTAGTATCCTGATTTATTAATGCACGGTGCGACTCTTGCTAGTCACAGACCTCGTTCGATAGCCAGTCTTTGGTCAATCTATTGTTCTATCTCGTTCAGAACAAGGCACCGAATAATTGAAATATACGCTCAGCCCGTCTACTCGAAATGAACGATGTGCGAAGACCTCAATCGCTTCAACCGATAATCCGATATTCGCGATATTGCTACACACTCTCTCGCAGACGAACACGCACACACGTACAGCCTGTTCATGTAATCACATTACGACGACGTGAACGAGTCGAGACGAGGACAACGACGCCAGTCCGCGCCAACATCCGTTCAACCCGTTGCATGGCGAACGGAAGGTCGACGGAATGGAACAGTAAGCCAGACGAACGTCTGACAAGGCACGTCCACGTCCATCCATCTGGGTGTCTATGTGCGAATGTGTTTGTTCACGGCAACGCTCCGGATCCGACGCTCTGTCAGTCAATGAATTCCATCCGACGCTCGTGCGCGTGACTACGCGAACCGCACGATGAACAGCACATGTGCGTGGATTTGCCACACTTTGCCACACTTTGCCATATAGTCGTGCGAAAAGAACGTTCAAGTGCCTGCACAATTTACGTACGACGCGAGAAAGAATGCACAACAAACAGTAGATCGATATTCTCGCCACCGGTTGGAGCGTTTTGCTTTCATTAAGAGTTTCGCTATTTCATAATTGAGATTCAAAAGATTTAGGGAAAATGATATTGGTCTATCACGATCGCTGTCAACGCGACAAACCTTCTCAAAATACATTCTTAAAACCTATAGCATACGTGGTCCCACTAACAAATTTCGGGTACGTTTGTCGACCATTTATTGTAATTATTATTGGAAACAAACAAACCATAATGAAGAGCACAGAGCAATAAACTTCATAAGAATACAAGGGTGTGTATTCTTACGAACTTTTCAAAACATGAATCCTGGATTGTTAACACTAACACCGGAGCCAATCGGAATCAGGTCCAAAATATTGGGAGAAAAATGGTTAACTTTGGTTTTTGATATTTTGATATATTTTTTCCTGTTTCAAATTCTAGCTTCTCCCATCTTCAATGTAGCTAGTGTCTTCAATGTCCTGGACATTCAGGCCTCAATCATAATCGACCGAGGTAAGCAAACGTTATTCTACCATAACAAGCACCCGTTCAGGCTAGCCAACCGAGACAACCGCAAAACACATCCATACAGCATACAGCAACCGACAGCAGCCGAGACGAACGACGTGACATGTGGTGTTGATCCTACATCATGCGTCTTTCGTCTCTTCACACCGCTTTGCGTCGCGGTCGTCTCAGACGCGCGACGCAACGAAAGCGAAACGTGCTAACGAATCTCTAGCTTTCTGTCAGCCAGCCCCACGAATCAATCAAGTCGAACAATGGCTTTCGCTTGACTTAATTCTGAACGGTTTGCGGCCCGCATAAGCACATAAATATGGAGCCATATGAGGCGTGTGTGTGTGTAACGAATGTTGATGTATCTCACGAACATGTTTCTGTGAGGCACTCGACCGAAATCGCTGCTTTTGCCGTGCTTCAACACAGAAAAACGACCCGAAACTGGTTCGTCAGCCTGAGTGTTTTTCGGACATAATTTGCTGCACATAAAATGTGTACATTTCACGCCGGCGGCGGCGAGTACAACGAAAAGTAAACAACATTGTACACATGTACACCGTGTAGCTGTTGAAAAGTTGGTCGGATGCGACGCAATGGATGAACTTTTACCGTTTATACACGAACGTGGCGACACTCGTCGGGTTGTAGTCGGACGAGTAGTTGAGGTTTTTGGAGACTAATTTTATCTAAATTGTTGTTTGAAAGTTGAGTTTGCATAATACAATAATATCGCTGCTTTAATTTTGTGCACCTGCGCACCTGGAATCATGAAAAGTTAGTCCAAACTATGTTCGCGAGAGTCGGTTGAAAAAAGTATCTACAAAGCCCTGACCACATTGAAGTGTTTCGTTCATCATATAGATCGTCACAATGTTGATCGATTCTTACAAACGAGTTGTTGTAAATGCATGAGCTTGAATTATTCTATGGAATTTAATTCACATAAACAGAACCACATCGTCACATGAAGTGATAAAACAGTGTGTTGAATGCGTCGAGGTCAAAGGATAACACGTATAGCACACACATAGACACATGTCAGGTAGACAAACAGTGACCGAACTGTTTGTTCGAGTAATCTAGTAGAGCTTTGATAAAGGGGTGAGAAGATAAGCTTGTAATTCTAGCATATGCTGAAACCGTGATGTTTACATTGTCCAGAGTATATTCAGTATGAAAACTCAGGAGTTTATCTCGGTAAAAATGGAAAATCATGTTATTTCATCCTGTATTTGCAGAATAACGGATATACTGAAGGTGAATATAAAGTAAATCAGATGAGAATCTCTAGATTTTCATAGACACGTGAATGAATTATACATGAATCTGGGTTGTAGGTTTATGTCCAACTTGAGCTTAATCGCTCACCAAACACCTGGTATAGTATTTCCGTGAACTCATCTCCAACCTCCTACCCTAACACCAACTGCCAGCAAGAGTCAAGAGCGTATTTGAGTTGTTTGTACACTTGACGTCGACACTCAGCACAACATCAATTCCACCTGGCCGCGTTTACGCTATATATGTTGTGCAAACACGCTGAGCGATAGACGACACAGTGTCAAGAGACTGCCAAGCGTTTTAGTGTCGGAGTTTGTGATCACCGGCGACAGACTATAATTAAATTTAATTAAAATCACTCGTTCGGCACGCAATATCTCACTCCATTATGCACGACGTATTTACACATCAATTCGCTGAGGCTAGCAGAGCGGGTGGAATGCTCTTTTTGTCATCGCTGCGAATGCGATAATAATCGATAGAATTAATTAAATCCTGAACTGTGTCTGTAAAATGGTCACAAGCCTTGCGTCATTGACACTGTGGTCGGTCTGTCTGGTCATTTACATATTGGAGTTCTGTGTGGCAACATTGATTCGATTTCACACGGCCATGCGTTTCGAGCTTAATGGAGACGTGATTTGTTATTCATTCGCGTATTCCGTCTGTGCTGTGATTTGAGATAAATCACGGTTATACATGATGTACAGTCGTAGAATAAATTAGCGCTTGGATGCTTCTTCCCAATCGAAATGTGCACCATCACATTGCTCCAAACAACATAGCAATGGCACTCACGGTTCACCCACGTTTTCAACTCCATTTCTGTCATTACATATGCTGCACTACGCACACCAAACCCAACCAGCCATGCCGCCTAATGAGGATATGGTTCGTTTGTGCAACACTTCGTCTCTCGGTACATGTTAGAGAACTCAGCCACCCAGATCGGATTGTATGTCAATGAGTATATTTGCATTGCTGCGTAATTCCTGGCCAATAATATTATTCAGAACTTTGATTGCGCTTGAATCGCACCGTATACTCAATACTCAATATCATTAATATGACCATGCAGCGGTTGCAGTTTGAATGTTATGATTCTGAACAGGTGCGATTGTATGGTCGGGTGTATGAATATCATCCGAATTGTTATCTAGTGTCATCAATATGACCGTCATTGTTGCAGCTAACATATCAAACTATGAACAACAACTCCAGTTCGGTTTTAAATATACAATTAAATAGCAAGTGTGCTTTTAATAGACTTACGTATAATGACATTGGTTGAACTTTGGGAATATATCCTTTCTCATTTGATATAGCAATCCTATTCAGAATAAAACTATACAGAACTGACTCACAAAATATATCGAATGACTCAAAGTGCACCGCACTATTTCGAAAACCCAATCAATCCAACTGTTGCAGCCGAATTGGCGAACAAACTTGTTCAACGTGTCACCGCAGCAGCAATGCAATAGTACGCCAACATAGTTCATTTGCGGTCGTGCATCGATGTGCGACGGGCGTGGTTTCAGTCATAGTGAAAGGCCATCACATCACATGCGTAACTGTATACGTTTCATGAAAGTCCCAACTCCAATGAAATGCTTCTAGCCGAGCAAATAGTTGAGTGTTGCTCATTGAACGATGGTCGGATTCGTTTGAACCTTTCTAACTAACTAATAATAACAGTCAAAGCGTCGACACAGCATCAGAAATATTCATTTCATACCAACCGAAATTGAACAAGCAGTGTATTTTCCGCCAATTAGGTAAAACATATATTGGCGAAACATGTGCACAATTCCAGCGAAATGTTAGTTGGTTGGTTCGTATGATCCACTTATTCTGGAGTGTTCGTTCGTCTAAGCAAGTTAGAAGCTAGCTCATGTGTATTCAAACACGTAACATGATAATCTGATCTGCAGTCGGTTGGTGTTTGCGTAGTATGCATATGAATGTGTCATTCGTACCAGGAGCAGGGGTTGCTCAACTGGGATTACGGTTACGGGTGATTTAACTCGAGTGCCTGAGTTTCCTGAGGCAAGCTAGCACGAAGTTTGCATCGAAAGCAAATATATCAGGTGTATGGTGTCGTCGTCGCTATCACTATATGAAATTCGCGATAAAATCTCAGACTAGAGTCATGGGAATTATGCCAGTATTTTTATCAGCTGAAACGTCAATAAATATCGACAGAGTTTATTCAGGCACTGAACTATGAGCTGGCAGCAGCCACTTTATCAAATACAATTAATATTCATTTCAACACCTCACTGGCCAAGAGCCGACCAGCCAACATTGAAAAACCCGCCCACCGTAGTCACAAAAGAGTATCTAGTGGGTGTGGGTGTCATGTTTAGAAACGCCCCATTATATAGTGTCGAATCTCGTATCGCGTCGGCCGTCTGACACCCACACAACACAACAATCATAAATTATGCAATTCGACCTCTGCTTTGAGCTGGATCATCAGTCATGTTGGCGTGCTGGTTTTGTATCAATACACCGACGACCAACAAACTCCGGCCGTGTGCATCTAGATGGGTATATATGGACACACACCCAAAAAACATGCCAACTCGACGAGAAGCACGAAAGTCAAATAGCAGGGCTTTGGCCTACGGGCGGAGGGTGTTTTTCAAACGATAGGGGCGTCTGCAAATACACAGCAGAATACACATTACTTACACCTGACCAAGCAGAACACACAGTGAGAAAATATTGAAATATTCTCAGCGCTATGCTGCAATGGCAAGCGACCGTTTGTACCCCAACATTTCGACTATTCTGCACACTCACGAACTATTCCAGAATGCCGACATTCACACATGCCGAAGGCAACGACGTCCACATAAATCATTGTAGATATGTGCCCGAGAGCGCGGCATCGTTTAAAGTCCATTGAAGCGTATTTTGGGTCAATGCAATAAAAAACCGAAGACAGAATCAACCGCACCCACCATGCTGACATGAACGAAGCATGGATGTTTTATTTATTGCGTTCGTCTCAACGCGTACAGTAGCTTCATGAACTTCGTTCGAAAGAAGCTTACATCATTTTTCAAACGAATCGGAAAACCACCTAAACCTCAACCACGACACAACTTTGCTCTGGTTTATGCTGGCCACAGTTGACACGCACACATCTGTGCATCATAAACTATGGTACGTGCAACGATTCACATGCTTGCGATTTATTGGTTGGAGAGCATGCTGTGATTTGTGGCTTTCGTTCGCTGCAATTGCAGAACGTTGGACTACATAAATCGAACGTGTATGTGTTTGGAGTTGTTCTGCACATTCGTTTTGTGGTGAAGAATCGTAGTCGAATTTTTGCATACTACGAAATACCATTTCGAAATATCCGACTTCAGTCTCGATTGAAATGCGTTTTCGTATATCTGATATTATTTTCAAGTCGGCGCATCCTTAGAATGACACTTTTCGCCAGTCAGTTCATCAAAGCACCGTCAAGAACAAAGTGCATTGTGTATTCAATATAATTCGTGTTTTTGCCAACCTTCGTCTAAACACGCGGCCCACCGTAATCCGAATGGGTAATCTCGGAAGAGCTGTTAATTTTGGCCATATTTCACTTGCGGTTTGGCTGGTTGGCTGATGTCGTGGCGGCTGTTGACGCCGTAAGCGCAAGCGACATGCAACTAATTGCCAAAGTTATGATGAAAATAATTTACGACAAACAAAGATGTGTGGCGCCGACAGAGAATATGGTGGGAAATGTGAGCGCGCTTGCACAGACTTTTCGCATCCTGCATCCTGCAGATAAAGCTAATAATCCCCCAGTGCGAGGAATGAGATTAGCTTTCTAGCTAGGGAAAGGAACCATGACAAACATGCATAAGCTTGAATAGACTGAAAAATAAAGGTGTTATTTCAAAGAGTTTCTACTTATTTATTTAAATGTTTATTCTGCTTCCACTCTCGAGTTCATGACCCGAAGATGCCCAAAATACAGGCAATACGCACAATGCCAGACACAAAAAGTACAACATTATCGAGCCAACAGCATCGCTCACATTCTGACCTTCACACAGAGGAGAAAACATATAATTATACTTTCAGTCTGCCGTCGTCTTTATCATATTGAGAAACTATACTTTGTCAAATGTTGCACTCTGTTTGTACATGTGGAAAGTTCGGTGTGCAAATATTAGCATGGGCGAATTCTCAGAACAGAACAGCAGGGCAGAGCAAATAAATGGGCCGGCCGTCTGAAATGTATCGTAACGTGTATATGTTTATATTGTATTTTACTCGAAATTGTCCGCTGTTGGAACGCCTCAGAGAGAAGCGCCCAATGCGCAGACAATGCACACATTTATTATTCTGTTTATGCTAATGCTGATCATATTTGGTCTTCGCATTCGTTGTCGTCGCCGACGTCTGCAATGGTATAACAGACGAGACAACAGCATTATTCTCAAGACGCCGTTAATGTCACCAAGTCTTTGGGCCGCCAGCAAGCGTATCCAATCATAATTCATATCGGACATGAAAGCGTGTAAGAACAATGATATTATGTTGTAAGTCATGCAGTCGCAGTCCTCGCATCACCAAATATGATATGAATAAATACCACGATTCACTCGCGCAGTCGTTACCTAAAAATGAAGAATTCGCGCACGAAATTTTGCATGCATATAGGTTGCATACAGAAGCTGTCGATATGGATATGCCCAAGTAATGCAATAATATAGTGAGACGTGATACATGATCTTTCCAGAACAACTCCGCGAACTCGGAATCTGCATTTGCATTTGCATCATTCGATATCAAGAAATAATGGCTTTTCAATACAACACATCCTGACTTTTCAAACACTAAAGAACCGAACCAAATCATTATACATATGTATATCCTAACACAAAACAGTGTAGACACTGAATAAGTATTTAAACAGTCTTATTTTATATTCAATTATTATTTAGCTTTATATCAACTCTTAACGAAACCAGAAACGTGTCAATGCTTAATTATTCGAATGACAACACAATTCGATAAATTGCTGGTTCAAACAGTGAATATAATCAGACCAAAGTTGGAATAACGTTTCAAGAAATAAAAACAGCATTCGCTCTCACAACACAACGTTATATTTGTTCACATACCTGCTATGCATTCTTTCCGTCAACATAGCAGCAAACAAATATCATCTCGCCACAGTGAGTGCACACAAAAGTGCAACATCGCCGCGACGCTTCTTGCTGCTACCCATTTCTCGTTTTAAAAAAAACGAAGTTTACCAAGTTCCTACAGTTCACAGTTCGCCACCCGCTGTCTCGGAGAGCATGTGCAAGTATGCGCGCCCGGCCGGAGTACGTGACGGTATTGACTGTACCGGTTGCGCAGCACATCGCAGTAATTGCCATACACTCGCCTGTGAATTGCGACTTGAGTGCTTGGGCGGTCGAGCCAGGACCGTCGCTTGGATTCGACTAATGGTCAATTGGGTACAAAACATCATATTCCTCATTTAGACACTAGCTTTAAAAGTGTTACACTCGAACGTAATATTTCGTCAATTATTATGAAAACACCTAGAATTGTTCAAAGTTACCAAGATATATTAGATAGAATTACAACGTTCTACTATCATTTCTTTCTGCCAACAGTGGCCGTTTTTGGTTTTATTACGGGAAAAGGATTGATAGAATAAAACGATGATATTTCTACAAGAATAGGTATTAACGAAAAAAAACTTGAGGTGTTGCAAGAAATATGTGTAACGCTAGTGTAGGAGAAGCGTTACTTTCATTCATTCACAAATATCATGACTACGTAGAATTCGCTTCACGGAATTGTTAATTTTTAAAAACTGTTATCAACCATGGCACTCAATATTCTTAATTTTTTACTAGCACTACACTAAACATATGCATATATGCAGGAATCTCAATGAGCGCTTATATTTTAAGTTTTTTTAACCATTGGCAATGCCTCGCTAGCGAAGTTTAAGACGTGCCTGGTCCGTGCTCCGCACCATCCATCCGTCGGTAAATCGTTCGTGCGTTCACGTGCGCAATACATTAGCGTCGTCGACCGTCGAACGTGCGCCGCGCCGCGCCAAAGTGTATTCACCCGCAAAATGCGTGCGCGCACGTGTGTCCGTCTCGCGAGAATGCGCGCAGAACCCTGAAAAAAAACCGACCGAGGCGTAGGTCCGTCCTTGCCATCCGACTGATTAGGACACGCAAAAATGTGCGTAATTCGCAATTCGTGGACACGCGCTCGCTCCATCAGGCCCGAGGTGCTGATGACGGAAATTAGATACGAACCCGATGGCGCTGGTGCCAGATGTTGGCAGCAATGAGACGTGCACTTATGCTGGGCCCGAAGCTGCGACCCAATCATCACCGCTACTTGTTGAATTGCACCCGAGACGCAATTCAAATAATCGTGATGTTTGTAAACCCATTTGGCAGATTGACATTGGAGTGTGAGTGTGTGAGTGAGTTTCCGCGAGACAAAGCTTTTAGTTCCACAGAGGAGTCTCACATGGGAAAATGATGGAAATATGGTAGCGTGAGCTTTCTATTTCCAGTTGAAATGAATACCACCCCTAATCCAGGAAGGAGAGGATGTCGGTCAACAGTTATTCACCGACAGAATATTCAAACATAGACACAAACAAAAACGCCAAACACACGCTATAGCACGTACGGCTCGCCCCATTAGTTAATGTGTGCTCATGCGTCGCCGCGTCGCTGTTAGATGTTGAGGTTGATATGGAAGGCGGTCGAGAGAAGAAAAAAACAATACACCGCACACAAAACGCGCGAATAAATTATCATGACCCGGTTGATGTGTGTTTTGGAGTTCGGCAGGCTTCGCTCGCACCGAAAAAAACGGCTGTATATTTTTCGCAAATGGGCCACGCAGCTTACGTTTTCTTTTGTTGCGAATATTTTCGCCGTAATGGAGCAACTCGGCTGGATGGCGTCTATTGTGCGCGGACGCCTATAATTATGAGCACACTTGTGCTGTGTAGTCACATGGCAGAATGCTGCTCTTTACTAGTACAACATACTACTATGCTGCCAGTGCCAGTGCTAGACACAGTAATTGATGGCGCGCCCCATCCTTAAGACGACGACGAAGACGACGATGATGGCGCCGGCGACGTCGGGCGCGTTTATTGTTATAGAAGGCGTACTCCCGAATAATTCTCTGAACGCCATCGCATTCACTTTGCTACGCTTTGCGCTGTGGCTGTGTTCAGTCGTTCAGCTTTAAACAATCACATCAGCGAGCACCGCTTTGCTCCTTTCACAGGCTATCGCGATGCGGTTGAATTGTTATGTACGTGATGCAGACTTTATTGGTCAACACATAACTTTCCGGATATGTTTCTTCGCAAACAGGCCGCTCGGCCGCCGCCGGACCGACGCAAACGTCGACAAATTGCATGGATGGAGGGAGTCGGTGCGACACACAAACGGTTAGAGACTGCTGTAAGAACATCGCACAAATATAGTGGCTTTCATAAGTTCTCGGACTCCTCATTCGAAATGAGTTAGTATTAAATGACTGCTAGATTGTGCAATAGTTTAAATTGTATGATGAACATGGAACGTTTTTATATAACCAACTTTGGAATGACAATGACGGACATTTTTTTAGTCAGTCTTCGAACTTATTGCAGTAAGTATTTTGTATGTATGCACATATTTATGACGTGGTGCTTTGTGCTTTGTACTATCTTAGCACATGTGCGACGACGGTTCGCCTTCAGTGTATGAGTTCATCGGTGAGATTCGGAGCGGAAAAAATCCCACTTCATGGACTGCATGTGCAAACAGTTCTTTATCATGCCACAGTGAAAAAGGCATCGCTGTTTAAATTTAAACCAACACCCCATTGGATGGCAACAGCCCACGAACATACATATGAAAGTTTGTGTGCGGCCACACGTGCGGCCTAAATTGCGTTATAATGGAAATCATAAATAATAATAATGCTATGCTGGTTATTTCTGTTGCCTTATGCCGCAACATTCTCACGGAAATGAACTCCCATACATTTTTATTGAGTTGGCGCAACTTTTTGGGCGAGCATGGAAGGGTATACCCACACAATTTACTGACAAGCCGTTCCGCGAACGAGGTCCGCCGTTTTCGCCTTCCACACGCGGAAATTGTACACACCGGTGTCCAAGTGACCGTACGTGAAAACCGGTATCGAGTTCGTCATCATCCATAGAGTGCCGTCGTCGTCGATCTGTCGTGGGAATTAAAAAAAATACCGATTAATAAATTATCCTTCGTCTTTTCTTCTGAAATCGATCAGAATAGATTATTTTTACGATCACACATCCCTTATCTATTAAACTAACACGAACAACTTTCCCACACAACTTTCACCCCAAAACGCAATGCACTCCAGCATCGAACACTCACATGTAAATCATTCGGATAAATCATCGTCTCATTGTTATGCTGCAGCTGCACATGGTTGTTTTCGACTCCCGCGCGCATATTCAACGGACTCCGCACGTTCCAGCAGCTCAGACCGTTGGTCGCCACTTGCGAGAAAAATATCGTATTCAATCGGCGATCGAAGTCATGCATCGACGACTGCGAGTTCGGCCCACGAACGCCCAGATCGACGAATTGGTCGGCACACGTGCTCGCCGCTGACTCGTTCCGCAGATGGCGCGTCCTAATGCCATACTCATTGAGGGTACCCATCGGATGGAAGTAGGCCATGCGGTCGCCGTGGCGCCGATCGGTATTGCCCAGAGCCACCGAGAATATGCCGTCTTTCCATTGGAATTGTTGGCCGCCCACGTCGAAGTGGGTGTGCGCCAGATCGTACTTGAAGTAGTCGTGGGTGAGGCGCCACATGCGATTGCGATGGAAACTGAGGACGGATCATTACATTTATTATTCTAAGAAGAGGTCATTATAATTGTAATATAGCATGTTGCGTTGTTTATTCGATATTTCTTTATTTTCAGTCGTTAAACCTTAGAATTATAATAAAATCTAAGGTCTGTCTTGTGTCTTGTATAAGATCTTTGTACTATTCCACCGTCTTTATTATTTTTGAATGAATGCATAGATCGGAACCTACATAGAATATATAGTTATATGGCGAAATTGTCGAACTAATAACCTTGAAGGGTTTCGTTTTCACTATATTTAAAAGAAAAATATTTGTGCACGATTTCATTATCTTTTGATTTAGCATACAAACATATCTCTATGTCACTCCAGTGAGAAGTTGTGTCCTATCAACCAATTTCGAAATTCGACATTTTGTATGGACGGTGAAATAATATTGTTGTCTCCATAAAATATTTTCGTATTTTTTAGATTGTAACTGTTCACTGGAGTGACTTTATAGCAATATGTGTATGCTCAATCGAAATATAATGAAATTGTGAACTAATCCTTTCCATAGAATTTTCTTTTAAATGCCTACATGGTTAATCGTTACTAAATTTCTCTGTATATGAGACCTTTCTTAGGCAAAAATTTCATTCAACGATATTTTAGAATATTATGGAAGAATGTTTATTGAACAAAATTGCATCATACCATTTTTGTTTGACTCTACTTGGAATAAGTTCGGAAAAATATTAATTCCATGTTCTATAGTCGCTCTCTCAGATCAATACTCACTCATACGTGAACAGTTGCTGATTCAACATATCCGGCAAATAGGCGAACGCTTCGCCGCACCTGTCGCGCTGCACATCCACAGTGATGCTGATCAAACCCCGGCCCAGGTGCACCAGATTCTCGTCGAATTCGAAACGCCGCAGCACTCGATCGGTGTTCAGATCGATGATCCAGAGCGATGGCGGCTGCACCTGTTGGCTGTTGTCTGGATTGCGACGGCGTGTAATATACATATGTAGATAGTTGTCCATTATTATTAATTATCGCATAAACATCGAACAATTATCACTAGAGTTTGAATCTTAACGATGTCAATAATAATAATTGACCTCTTCATCGTTCAAACACTAGAAGTGTGTGTGTAGAAAATCATGTAGGAATTCAAATTCTTGTAAGAAAAGACAATTAACGCATTTCCGGCGGCACATAGAACCGCTGGGCCGAAATGGGTTAATTCTATCCAGATGGCTAGTTTTGCTCCTAATTAGTACTCAGATTTTTTTTCTATCTCTTCCCGTTTGGGCTACTATTTTTGTGGTTAAATGTGTAGTATTTTTAACGAATTATTGAACAAATATTTACACGAAATCTGCCCTACTTTGAGGCGTCATAACGACTAGATAGAAGAGCTCAATCGAGCCAAATATAAAAAGAATGTGTTCACAAAGAATGGAACTCGCATATAATTTTACTCAAGGATCATTCCTATCCTAGGCTTGCCTGGGGAAAATCCCAAAGTTGCTGGTCGATTAATCGACCAGTCGCCAGAAATGGCTTAAGTCGTAACACGGATATTTTGTATGGGATCAATACAAATGCAAATACAATAAAAATACATTACAAATCAATACAATACAAATTGATCGTGTTACGTCTTTGGTTCAAAGGACATAACTGTCAAATTGTGCTCAAATCCTCATCATTCGTGAAAAATAACAAAAATCGTTGTGGCTTTCTTTTTTGGGATAAGTTAAGGCTTATCTATAGATGATGAATCAGACATTTCGCTATCGATATTTTCGTAGATGATAGAGTAATGTCTTTTCAACTGAACTGCTTCATTACAATTCTATAATAGTTGTTGGAGCATGACTAGAATTGCTCAGACAAATGCGTTGTATTGCGCAAGATCCTACAATCAACTGAAAATTGTCTTACGCGATTTATATGTAACCCTTTACTGTTGAACTTGTAGTTCAGTTTAGTGACGACAATTGACTATACTGTTTTTCATAGGCAAGAAAGAATCTTACACGAACATAATACAGCTCATTGTTATTCCCATCCGTAACCTCTACAAGATGGCACTTATTATTTAGATCATGTTCCATCCCATGTCTCAATCAACAGAGTGTTCTCGGTTTCCTGGTGCCGGTTGAGACGCGCGATCGCGTCAACTGGCGAACGCTGAACATGGGCTACAATTTCCAGGCGCAATACGTGCCCGTTCCGTCGATCATCTATCCGTGGACGCGGTTCGAACGCGCTCTGCATCAGCGAAAGCAGGAGCATGATGCGGATCCGGAAGGCTATAGGGCGGACGATGGGACGCGACAATTTGTGTACACGGCGTACGAAATGATTATGGAGCGGAGGGGTGGCAATGGCAGGCAGTGTTTGTTGAGGGCGATTTGTGAGGCGGCGCAGCAGCCGATCGAGCATGTGGGCGTTTTTGATGAGATGTTGCAGTTGTTTTTGACGTGAGTAATAACGAGAGCATGTTTTTTTACGATTTGAAAATAGGGGGGGGTAAGTTTTGCCTCCTGTCGATTGTGTCCTAAACTATAAAATTCGGAGTCATTCAAACAAACAAAACCGCTAGAAGCAAAGAAATATCATCATGGCTTCTATAATCTGGTTTCGCGTGTGCAATAAATTGTCATAGAAATATTTCATATGAAAAATGGATATAATACTACACATGTATATCTCTCTGAGGTCTCTTCCAGATAAAAGTGATTGGACTGTGTTCTAAATATTGTATAAAAATATTTCAATGATATGTTCAACATAAAAGTCTTATGGACATAACATAAAGAGGCCAGGCAAAACTTTCCCCACCTTGTATTCGATACCCTCGTGAATGTTCAAGTAAACGGTGAAACAAAAACATATTCGGGTTTACAGGTAAATTTCGCTTCGAAGCCCACCATACCATTTTTGTTTACACCAAGCGTTTGTGATTCCTAGCACATTAATTGGAGATGATTTGTCAAAGCTAACACACCAAAAACACATATAGGGCTATAACTTTTGTATGCAAGGCCCTATCGGAACGAAATCTATATTGGTAGGAGGCGTCCAATAAAATATCCAAAATTTAGTCGAATATCTTCATTTTAAAGACCTAAAATGGCCGATGGCCTTATGGCCTTACCCTACTCAAAACTATTGCGACTTACGATAACAAACATACAATCAAATTGAAGTCCAAAATGCATTTAATTCAAAAATTATTATCAACTAGCATTCAGATAATTTTGCTATGCTGAAAGCACCCACTTTGTATATTTAAAATTATTTCAAATGAAATGAGCAAGACCTAAGATCTTGCAAGCTACAAATTGGACCATTTTTCCACAGACTAAAAGATGACGCACTCAGTAGGAGATGATTTATGACAAGAATTTGCATCTCTCTGATTGCTATGCTCCAAAACATATTGATCTCAAAGTGCAGTATATACTTAGTTAGAACAAAAACCAGTCGTATCTCTTCAAATGTGAGCAATTTCGTGCATATTGCTGATTTTCTTCAAGACAGCAACGAGGTTTCATTCCTCACAAAATCTTCAACTGGTAAAAATATCTGCGCTACCACACTTTATAACAGAACATGCAATAGTGAGTCGATCCCTTCATCATAAATCAACCGCAATTACCATAAATAATTTCAAATCGCTCCTTAACCATCGTTATTTCCATTTCCTCATCAAACGTATATTCTCCCTCTATTCTTCCCACATTCCCCTCGCAGTCCGAGCGCCAACGACGTGCACACCGACTACGTGGAGGCGCGCCAGGCCGGCCAGCACGGCGTCGACTGTCTGACGCTGTACTCCCTCTGTCCCATGGGTGCCGGTCTTCTGGACAGCATATCATACTTCAAGGGCTGATGACGAGAGCAAACGAGCGAGCAAATCGAAAGCACGCTGTGATATGATATTATGATCCTCGGAAATACACATAACATATGCACACGACGGGACGACTGCTCGTGGAAATTGGTAATTGAGTTTCGCGTGTGGTTTAGCATATTTCGCATATTTTGCTGTTCGAATTCGGAGAACAAAATGGCTGGTACTGGGGTTTGAACTTGAACATCACGTACTCGGAATTCGTAATCAAAATTAGTCGTCATCGTCATCATCGACATCGTCATATGCATCGTCAAGCGAGATTCGAACTCGCTAACCGAAAGTGCAAACATACTTGCTCTATATTCTTCTTCATCGGTGGCGGCATGTTTGCATATGCCTCTTTGTCGTTGTGCCGTGCTCGCTTGTCGTCGTGCGTAAACATTACGACATTATGGCCAGAGAATATTCCGTACATATGTTTTGCATTCGAATGGGCGCCGCTTACGGTATAATCCCATTGTTAGTCCCCACCATTCGAAAACGCGTAACCGTTACCGAAATCATCGAGAGCACTCCGCTGCTGCTGCTCTGCATCATCGCGCAGGTGCGCACAGCACAGCACAAAGTTTTCATCGGAAACTTCGCCGGGCGCCGCATTGGATCGTCGGAATCGGCTCGGCTTTGCTGCGAACGCAGAATTTTCGACGTGTGTGTGTGGGTGTAAGCGTATCACATAATTGTTCACGTGTGGTTCGAGTTTGAGTTTGCGATCAGTGTTTGTTACAAAATGCATTTGCCTGCGTCAACAACGTGGCGGCTGGTCGTCGTCGGGTGGCTGAATGTGGCGGTGCTGTTGCTGGGCGTCGCTGTTGTTCCCGGAACTGAAGCAGTTGGCCCGGTGCTGTTTCCTGTGAACACGGTCATTCAGGTGAGTGTGAATGGCAATAACCCGATTTTAGACGACTGGTTGAGTAATCGAACGGCAACTTGAGAATTATGAATTTAAACTGGCCCATGTTGGCTGAGAAAGTAATATGAACGAAACAAAATTAATTAATTATATTTGATCCTCATATCCGGGATGCGCCATATTCCATATTTGATTGAGCTATGAAAACAACGAATAACTAATGATTGTCATAAACAAAAGATTTTTTTTTACCTGTACAAATGATTGGATCCATTTTTTAATACAATATCAATCAAATTACCTCCTTTACTCGCAACTGGAAAATTAGCCTAATTGATGCATTTTCCATAACATTGTCGAGTATCACGCACGGTATAGCGATAATTTCAGCACGAATATTAGCCTTGAGCTCGTCTACGGCTTGAGACAATTTGCATTCCAAAGAATCTTATAACAATGAGTATAGAGATAGAGGAGTCCAGACGGCGTGGTGACGATTATATGATATATCGGGTTATAAGAAAAGTTCGCTATGAGCACTTAAACGAGTTATTTTTAACGAAATTGTATCAATAAACGTTATGTTGATGATCATCCAATATACCTACGGAACAAAATTTAACATTAACTCTGAAAGTAGAGATATACTAAAAAACCGGACAATGCACGAAACTAGTCCAAACAATTGTATTGGACTAAATAAAATATGAATAAATTGTATGGCAAATTTGTAAGTTATTCGATGTTCTACTAGCTCCACACGCACAACGTATTTGCACCCTTATTGCACTCTGTATTTGATCAATGTAGCGTTCCTACAATATGGCCTTTTTCCCAACGAATGTTCTATGTTTTCAATCTGGAGGAACATAGGTACTATTGGTTTCCCGGAAAGTTATGTCGCATTTTTTATCGAATTCCTATGATCCTTTGAAAAAAATTACATTATCCCAATCTAGTGAGTACAACGTTTTGTTCGCTCATTAGTCTACTTTCAACATTTCATAATGTATTTTGTATAGAATCCATACAATATCACCGATTCAAATATTTAAATCTAATATGAATGATTATGTGCTTGACGATTGTTGCATGCATTTTCATGTCTCAGAATGTAGAAACGTTTTTAAAAATTAGCAAATGTCTCTCTTGGTAATCTCCATCTTTGACACGATATAACTTGCAACTGTCGATATCTAATCAAAATAATACTATCAACCGATTCACATGAATAGTTCCTTTCTATCGCAATCGCAACTGACCAATAATTTTGTAATATCGACGGGAAAATTGAGATATTGTGATGATTATTAAACATGCTAAAATAAATAATTACTTATCCCAATCCAGAGCAGTTCACAAAAAACATAATTGAAAGGATATATTTGGGGGGCCTAAATAACGACTGGTGAGAACGACATCGCTTTTGGCTCAATGGTTCGATTTATATGCGTTGTTCAAACGGGCTAGTGTTAATTCATGCTTCGCATTTAACGTCACACTCAACACTCGCATTCACTCCAGATCGTCGCCGCCATCTCGTGGCCCATCGAGATACCCGACCGCAAGCTGTTCATGAACACCGGCTTCCAGTTCAACTACAATCTGGCCAATCAGCTATCGACCTTCTACAAGCCGGCCTTTTGGCCGTACACGCGGGCGCTGCTCGGCGACGCCGACGTGGCAGATGATCGGCAGCAGAGCGTGGTCGGAAATGGCGTCGTGGCTGTGACGACGAATGTCACCAATGTCTCGACGACGATGGAGACGGAGTCGGAGGTATGGATGTGTGGTCGAAGAAATAGTCGAATTTATGATCGATATTCTTACGAAATCTGTAATTTGAATTTTTACGAACGTAAACTATGCTACATTTTCTTATTCGTTCGTTTCGCTTCAGCATAATTCCTTTAACATGTCTGCGCATGATTCGTAACTCTATTTTTACACGTAATAATTTCACATAAGGCCTTTATTTTTTATCCTGTTTTCACATTTGTCAAGTGAAATAATTGAAGTTTTGTACATAAAAACGAAGAAAATGATATCGGCTTCATATCTGTCCTTGTAAAATTCATGTCACTTCTTACTTTCTTAATACTTCTGGCACTCATGCCAATTTGGCACATAGTGCAGCAATAAATTCGCGGAACTTCTTTCGATCCACAGCCAAATCCTTCATTTCCGACCAGGTCTTGCTGTCGGCCGCTGCATCAGACTCGATCGATCAATTCATGTCAATTGCAAAGTTTTTTATAAAAAAGTTGCATTATATTAGTCTGCAGAAATCTTAAGCGTTCCAAAAACCCAGAAACGGTAATATTGGGCGATCTTGCAAGTCGACTCGGAAATTTTGAACTACGTTGTTCACTGATCAAAGGATGGGAATAACTATAAGAATCTCCAAGGTTCAGTAGAGTGTACCAATTATCTAGTTAGCGAATGCAATCCCAAAATAGTGCTGTTGAAATAGTTCAAATTGAATTGAATGAACGCTTATCTTTCGTCATAGAATACTTTCAGGTGTTAAATGAATATGTTATGAAAGCGAGTGGAATATGCAACATTTTATTGATGTGGGAGGCATTACTATGATCGTGACAAAAAACTTACATCTCTCCAACAGGGTTGTAGTTCACACTATTATCAATCTATTACTGAAAGGTCCTGAGAGGTATTTTCAGGCCCTGAATTTCCGGGCCTCAAATCATCGATGTATTTTCGAAGAATAATTGATTTATCGATATTTTCAACACCCCTAGACAGAGGACAACGTCATTGCAGGTGCTGCTCCGGCTCCGGCTACCGGTAGACGCATTCCCCGGAATGCTGGCACCGCAAAATCCGATGGCGATGCCGCCGGTTCTGCCGCATCAAGGTCATTATCGCCGGATCACTTTGACTCGGCTGCTGCTGCTGCGACTGCCGAAGTCAATGTGCACAAATACATGCTGGCACATCAGCAGCGTCACGGCGGCGGCGGCGGCAACATGAATGGGTGCAATGCGCTGCATGCTGGAAATCAGTGTGACGACGACAGCGGGGCCGAGCATAATGTCGCCATGTCGGCCGACATGAGCGCCGGCGAGTTGTATCGGAGTTTTGAGGACACGCTGCATGAGTGAGTGTGAACTGTTGGTTGAACTATCAACTATCGTATGTTGAACTAGCATTATTCTAAATAACGCGTGCATAAAATACAGAGCATAACCTTCTACTCATCTTCTCAGTGGATATGAAATAATCAAACTTCCTATCGTCGTCATTTTGATCAACTTGTAGCACAGATTCAAGCTTATTTCATAATTTTAATTGCATTATGCAAGAAGCATGAAACGTCAATTGTTGTTGAATTTTATTTAGCATGCATGCATGCTTACAAATCCGTATCGATTTATTTTATCACATATCTTTTTCAACATTTTATGCGGATATTTTTTACGTTTACTTACATTAAAAGACGATATACCGAAAATGGCGATAATACATCCCTTCGCATAGATTTATTATCTATTTGTGATTATTGATTTCACATTTTCAGGTAGCCGATGATAAATCCTCCTTCAGAGACTTAAAATAAAGACGAAATCAGAATGTTGCGTTTTCGTAAATTCTGTAGAGGCTTTTCCCTGTCCATGTCCTGATGTAATTTTTCATCCATTCTCAGTTTATTTGATTAAATAGCATAATCGCGTTCGATCTGCACT
Organism: Exechia fusca; assembly: GCA_024741255.1. NCBI lineage: Eukaryota > Metazoa > Arthropoda > Insecta > Diptera > Mycetophilidae > Exechia > Exechia fusca. The sequence continues at coordinate 723 of JANTBZ010068610.1, read as the reverse complement.
GCTTCGAAATAACAACTCGTTTCGCATGTCCAATAGCATATCTCACGAATTTCCTAACAATTTGTTTTAATATCTCTAGAATATCTGTAATTGCCATCAACCGTACTTTTCTATCTTCCGAAATTATTTTGTGGATTTTTCAATGTTTTCGTCGGTAACTTCAATATTTATGCGTCTAGTGCGCGCAACATCGTCGGTGTCCGAATGGCCAGCAAGGAATTTCAGCCGTACCGAATTCTCGAAATAACACAAATTGCTTCAATCTTATTATATTTGTGAAAAACCAAATGTCTTATATACATATATGTCAACTATGTGAATATGAAAAAAATATAGTTTTGGTAAAGTTTTGTATTGCTATCAAACGATGCTTTCAAACGTGTCTCACTGCTAGTAGGAACACAAAACAGTACCTGGAGCTAGTCCAATTCGTGAGCTTCGTAGACAAGCAATTTGAGTAATTATATAAACCCGTTTATCAAATAAGCTAAATAATGAACTGATTCATTGTTTGGACAACTAACAGCATTACTTTATTTTCAACTCTATTATTATTCCAGACGATTTGTGATGTGAATTGACGAGTTGTGATTTAAATTTGAATCGTTCGTTCAACAAATTATCAAGAAAACTGCGATAGAGGTAAAATCAGATCAGAACCAATAGAGAAAAAGTGAATATAAGCAGATTTAATTTGACTTGATATATCCAGAAATACTGATC
>JANTBZ010068499.1:0-21773 GCA_024741255.1 Exechia fusca | reverse complement strand
GTCCGTTGGAGGAAGTTCGTGTTCGCGCTATGTGCCACTTTGGCATACGCGTCGTAAGTAAGTAAGTAAGTAAGTAACGCTGAAACACTAGTACAAAACAATATGAACATTAAATGTAGCATTTTTAAAAAGGCATGTATTGATGTTTGGCAGATCGGTCTACTGAAACTCGAACCAATTCGTGAATAGGAGTTAAAAGCACGTCAGAAAATACTATACAGAAATCAAATATTTGGGCCGATGTCTAGTGTTAGTATTCCAGTTTATGTTCCTCGCATCTATAAATGACATAACATTTTTTACGTAATCGCATAAACGAACTCAGATCACATCGTCCACAATTTAGGCTGATAAATTCCAAAATGTGTATCACAACAGATACATAGTTTCACTGGGCTGTATTTTCCAAACTATCGAAGATAGCGAGGTGCAAATTTGACAGTGTCTAGAGCATTGTGTTTCTAGCAAGACTCCAAAAGTGTTTTCCTCAATGTCAATCAGAAGCCTAGCATTCCACAATTGATTACAAACGTGTTCGAATAATATATTTGCACTGCGATAGAAAATGTCAATCGGATATTGTACGGACCCTGAAGACCCAGAACGTTAACAGCATGTTGGTCTATCGAATAATATTTCGTCACAACAAGTCTGGCAGCGATGAAATATGCAAAAAAGAGGACAAAATTAACTTTCAAATGGTTCGAAAAGTAAATAATAAAATGACAGAGAGGCTCTGAATTTTGGACGCCAGAGATCGGCGAATACTCAAAAAGAAGCTCATGTTGAAGCCATATTGAATTTCCAACAAACTTGATATTAACATTGCACGCATACACTTTTTTTAATATGTAAAATAAGCGTAATTTCCTCACGCACACATACATTCAATATCAATTGGAACTTCAACTTAAAATCATATAAAACGAGCGGATCAAATCACTATTATTGATTTACCGGATTTTACCGGTTTACTATTGACTATTACCGGTTTTCGGTAAATTTGACTCTATCTCATTTACCGGAAAACGGTTAACCGGTTAACCGAAATTTTCCTAAATTTCAAAAACCGGTTTTCGGTAATCATCAAATGGGACGATTAACCGATTAACCGGTTTGCATTCACTACATACTAGGTTGCATAACTAAGGCAAAGGGGCCGGTAAATCGAACAGTTTTGATGTATCCTTCAACCAAAGATATTCCTTGTTAATTTGTATTAATTATCACCTGTTATGATGCAGGTTGTAGACATCGATAGCTTTGATAAGTACCTTGTACCTTTGATAAGTATGTTGATAACGATTGATAATAAATATTGGTACTATCATACTACATCCAGTATACTTTCGATAAACATTTTAATTAAACTCCAGTCAACGCCTCTAGTTTAATCACAAACATTCCCCCCTCTACTCCTCTGCATTTCATGCATATGCGCACATGCGTACTGTGATATTAATGTTTTTTCGCATTTCAGTTCGTCTGCGGGGACCGACGCGGGTAGCTCATTTGCGCTGTGTGTGTGTGTATGTTCTGTGTGCGTGTACTACGTTCAAAGTTGCGTGCGGTTTTGTAATTGCGCCGAGTGCTTCGGCTTGTAAACATCGGCGCCACCGCAGAACCACAGAGAGGAGAAACAAGTTTCCGGTTTTTTCTCACGCTGGGACTACTGAAAATTTGATGAAGGAACACACGCGCACAGCCAGAAAAACTCACTCAATTCACTCACAGCTCTTACTCGCCAACTGTATGTATGCGTGTGTGTGTGTGAATGTGTATTTTCCGTTGCTTGCGTAACGCCGCCAAAGGACCCCCGCGACGACAACACAGCAGAAAACCGTAACCGGAGCGGCCGGAGTGAAAGTTGCTGCGCTGAACACCCGCGACAACGACCGAATGCGCGCGACCACCGACTGTTATTACGTGGCCGCTTTGATAAGCGGCTTATTTTTGAATGAATTCGCCATTCGATGGTCGCTCGAGTGCTCCGAAGCAGCTCAGCGCGTGCGCATGCGTTCGTAACCGAACAGCGAGCGCGATAAGATAACGAAGCGATTTACAGGGTATGTGTGTGTGTGGCGGTGGGGTTTGCCGAATCGAAAAAACAACATTCAAACACTTAAACGCAGTTATATCATGGTATAACACACTTAAGTATATACGAATGTGTCGCAAACGCGTTCGCTGCTCGACTAACCGACCAAACAACGTCACACGCTCGCCCCACACACACGCTCGTTGACGATGATGAATCACACACGCAAACACTAACGTCAACATACGCAGAACCTTGCTGTGAGCGCGGTAAGCAAATATACGAACGTACGAACAGCGACCGCAAACGCATTCATTGCGGCATTATGCGCTCGAATTACGCACGAACGAGCATACTACACACCAGCAGCAGACATGTTCAGAATTTGTGAAAAATGTGTGCTACAAATTTAAATATAATTCAGTCCTGTATAATTTGCTTATGATTGTGTTTCAATGCTCTATTTATTTTTCGTTTATTTTGAAACTTATTTTTTTATTTAGTCATATTATTTTAAACTGTTTGGTAGTAGGACACACGTTTTAGATGAAATAATTTGTGAATAATCATCATAGATCTATTGAAGGGCGATACTTTTAATTTTGCGATCTTGTTGGCTTCAAAATATGCCTTTTTTATGCAATATATCCTGCATAGGTATACTAAGTCTTTTTCCAGCGATAATATTTCAGATGTCTGAAATTGGATTTCATCCTGGATTCCGGATAATACCGTGAATAACGCCTCAATTCGAAGCAGTTTCCATGGATTCTTGCCATCGTCTACAGCGACATGTGAAACAGCGTATTGTTTTGGTGGAACATTCCTATTTTTCTCGCCATGTGCAGCATTTTAAATCCATTTAGCGCTTTAAAGAGTCAAATTTATTAGGTAGCCTATGGAGAATTCTTCTTCTTAGTCTCAAAATATGTGTTTTTGCAAACTTAGGAGAGGCTTCATCCCCTATTGTTCACTCAGACGACTAGAAATAATACCGCGAACATATTTTGGTCTACAACCATTTTACAAAGAACATTTACATGTCAAAGAACATATCCAACAAATCAAACATGTTTTAATTTTTTGTAGGATATCATCGATCAATATTCGGTCTCCAGGACTTATTTGGTTGACTTCCAGAAGCGACTAGTACGCGCATTATCTTCGGTGTCCAATTGGCCAGTACGAAATTTTGTAAAAACCATCACGATATCTTTTTGGCTGGGGCCAAGCCCAGATAACATTTAATAAAACAGTGTTTTACAAAAAACGATGTTTTCTATTCCTCCGTAATAACAAGAGTAGCTTATATTAAGTCTGCTACACTCACATACTCGCGCAGACACATTTAACATATGACTGAGGTGATAGAAACCACCGAAAACAAACTGTTGATGTGTGTGTGCGAGTGTGCGTGCTGCTGGTGGCTGGTCCGTGCGTTCGTGCGCACGTGTAACGCAGTCGTGCCATAGAATAGTCGTCGTCGCTGCTATAGTCGTAGACAGACACGTTTCAACCTCAACCTTGCCGCTGCCGCCGTTCTCTTCCGACCGTCGGCTCTTCGTCGGCTCGCTCTGACTGCTGCTAAACCAGCAGCAGCAGCAGCAAAGTTCAAACAACTCAACGACTATGCGGACGACGACCGGAGGCCCAGCAGTCAGTGGCAAATAACACCACATGCACACACTCACACACACAATTACATATGCATACCACACTCAACTACTACTTGTATTGAAGCAATCAGAGCACATCCTATATGGTGCGTTTGTGTGTTGGGAGGGCGATATACGCGCACTTTCCTCGGAATACACACACAGCACACAGCACAAAGCTCGAACATGTGAATAATTCTATAATCAACCGTGTGTGCATTTGTATGTGTGTGTGTGGATGAATTTATGTAACCTTATTGACTCGCTCAGCGTGCGTTTGTGTGTTGATATGCGCACAGCGACGAAGCAGTTGGCGACTGAATCGAGTTGCAGGCAGCAGCAGCAGCAGAAGCACCCAATGGTATTATATGCAAACACGTTTTGCACGCACGCGCGCAACTCATTTATGTATGTAAACAGACACACACACCATACAGTAACTATACCATACACCATACCACCCGATATAACATACTCAAGCTCTCACGCGACAGAGGCAAATAATATAGCGCATATACGCGTGATATGCAAAGTAGCAATCTCCCAGTCTTCGTCTTCGTCGCCGCGGCGACGTTGACACTCACAAAGACGACGATGAAACGCGCTGACGAGCTCCGAAGACGAGGCCGACGGCGACGACGACGACCCGACTATGAGGGCAATTTTGATTGCGAATTGGTGACTGTGCGTATCAATTTGCACATGGCACAAGACGGGTGTGATGATTGCCGCTTGTGTGTGGGAGCTACACGCTTGTCACTCAAAACACGTGAACCGAACACATGCGTGCCGAACCCGACAGAACATAATGTATGTGTGTGTATATCCGTTACCCAGCTCAGCAGGTCGTTATGGGTCGTAACGATCACAGACGCACGCGACACACGAAGACGCGACGCGTTTTTGTGCCGTTAATGATGTTGTTTGCGCACACTCTCGCACGCACGCACGCACGCACACACACACGTCTAGTGTGCGCCGGGTTTTGTTGGCGACTGATAGGCGCACGCATCGCGGGGCAACCAGCCGCAGTCGTCGCCGCCGTCGTCGTCGTTAGTTGTGCGCGATATCGCGTCGACGCCGCTGCCGCTGCCGCTGAGCGCAGTGCGTTGTGCGGGTACGCGCGATTGAGCGTGAACGGACGCGATCGATCAACCGGAGTGAAGAATTACTGGTGTGCACACAGGCCCGGATGTTCTGGGGTCTATAGATGTTGAGATTTCATGTAGTAAACATCAGTGAATCGATAGGAATTGACTTATGTTTCAAAATAATTCAAGTTGATGATTAGAATGAATGAGTTGCGGATAGTCAAATACGGAGGAGTGGATGGATAATTCAAAAGTGGTTTTTGTGAAATTCAACAAATTCATTCCCTTACAATTGATTACCATTTAGCTAGTAAAAATAACTCAAGAGTGCCTATGAAAATAAAACATGATAAACCCTCTATTCAGAAAGCTACTAATATGAATTTGTATTCCCATAATGCGGGCCTCCCACGTATCCGCATAAATTCGAAAGGGGCATTGAATATTCGGCTACGGTTTTCTGAATATGTATGTGTGCACCCAAGTGTGACGAACGTATGCTGACTATAGATATGTAGTATACAAACAACACCCTGCGGATAATTAAGTGCGCAATTATTTCGATAGATCCGACCGATAGAACGAACAACGTTATTCGCTAAATAAGCCGATGCCGGATGTGCGGCGCATGTGCGGCTGAAAAACGACGGTACGCGCAAGCACACACTCAAGCTTGAAATCATTGTCACTGTTATGCTGTGCTTGTAATAGTTTTTGCAACTGCGCCGACGACGACGACGAAAACATCGGCTCGGGGCTCGAACCGGTTCGAACGCAGCGAGCATACGCATTGATGACGTAAATAATGACGCACATACACATTACCAGTTCCACAACCTTTGAACTGGGATTCACTGCTTGAGCAGGCGCTCGGTTTGTTAGGTTCTTTTTATAGACTTGTTATATGTCATTGAACAGGTGAGATGTTCAAATTACATATTTCGGAGGTCGCAAGTCTGCAGCAATCACAATGCTGTGTTAAACATTAGATGTTTGTGACGAAAAATTATCACTCGCGGGAAGTGACAAACTGTTTCCGAGGTATGAAGGGTCACATTTCGCAACGGATTTTAATTGACGATTTAAGAATTATTCATTTTGAGAAATCTTATCGCATGAAATTATGGATAACGTTAACACTTCCATCGTCGTCCATAACAAGAGTGAATAGATGACAATGGTATTACTATGGTTGGATTAAAATGAAGTAATGTGCTCCAAGAATTAAAATTCGGCGAAACCGTCGTTACCAAAAGAGAAATATCAATGATGATTTTTCTGCAACATCTCTATGTGCATGGCTAAACACGTAAATGGAACCATTTAATGCAATAATAAAACATTCTAACGATTTTTTTCAATTTAAAAAAAATTAAAATTTAATTGTTCACAATTCCATTCAAATTCATTTCAGTATACGCATGTTGTTCTTAGTCATACCAGTGCAAGTCATAACTGTGCGAAGTTATCCATACAACAAATCATAATCTTGTGTTTGGCCAAGAGACTATTGCTCTTCAATGTAGTGTCTCACAACAACATGCGTATACTCATATGAGAGAGAATTATTATGAAAAATAAAATATAATAAATACCTTGTATGTTTTATTAGTGCAATAATAGTTCCATATACAAACTACAAACGAAGAGGTCATTTTATAGCGTGCTTGCCACGAGTGAGACTTTTTCTTATTTGATAATGTTGGTCAAACAAAACTGCATCATTTCAGTACATGGTTTGAACATTAAATTTCGGGGCGTATAAACATCAATTCTCATCGATGGAACACGCACTTCCAGACCTACAGCTCGAACCTTTCGAAGGAGTCGAAAAGGGGTAGATGGATGGTTTTCTCTGCTGACAAAGAGAGGCTACCGGGAGCGACCCATAAATTATCATAAAGATGAGAGAAATGTGCAGCTAACGATGGCAGCAAATTTTGATATGATTCCTCCGATTCTTTTTTTGTAATCGCGCCTTCATCGAAGAATCGCACTTCTCAGGTTGTGGAACTGGTAAGCAGTATCTGCTGTTAATCGAGCGATATCATTCCGGTCGCGTCGCCGAGTCGCCGTGCAGCATAAATTATGCTCAGTTCAGCGAGCATAGCAGACAGACTACACCGCGATCCGCGATCCAACCTGTTGTGATTGTCTATAGCTATAGTAAATGCTCTGCGACGCTTCGCTCCAGCGCACTCGAGCACATGATTCCGAGTAAACAAACCACGATCGTGCGCACAAGAGAACGACGTTGCACGCTCTCTGTCGTCGAATCCAGCGATCGGGCCGCGATCTCTCCCCAACTAAACTGCCGTGCAGTTGTGTGTGGTGAGTGGTAAGTGGTGTAGGTGCTCAGTGCTCACCGTTGCTCCGATCGTCGATCTTGCTCGAGCACCACCTCGCTTCGCCTCTCGCCTCACCGTCTGTTCATTCAGTGCAGATCGTCGGTGTGGTCAAGACGCGACGCGACGCGACCGTGCGACGTGCTAACGAGCGCACAGACACCTTCACCACCACCAGCACAAACCCAACCACACGAATATTCCATCCAGGTGTTGCGCGCTGTTGCGGTCGCGCACAATTGTGTTGTTGTTGAGTTAGTTCGCGTTCGACGTCGTCGTCGCTCAAATTCGCGTGTGCGCCCGCGTCCGTTTGTTCGCTCGTTCGCGAATCTGACCGGGGGAGTCGCGCGCGCCCCCTGAACCGGACTGGCGTGAATCGCGTTCCAAATGGAATTCAAACTCATCGAATTTCAACGCAAACATCGCCGCAGCAGCAGCAGCAGCAGCAGCATCATCAGCACACATCTGTGTCGGCGAGCAGCCGCCCAGCGACGACCGCAACATCGACAGCAGCACATCGGATCGAGGTGAACAACACAATACTGAACACAGCGACAGGAGTGATTAAAACCGCAGTGCAACGAAGCGTGTCTACGTGCGTGCGTGCGAGTGTATGAGTAAATGATGCTGCGCAGTCCATTCTGTGTACGTGCGTGCGGTTGCATGATTGATACGAAATTCGCAGACACTCGCCGTCGCCGCTGTGTGTGGGTTTCGTTTTTCACTTGGCTGCCGCCGCCGCCGCCGCCGCATGGAGGAGCCGTGTCCGATTGTGTCGCGTCAATATAAAGTTGTGTGTGCATGCGCAGTGTGTGTGTGTGTGTGTGAGTGTGTAATGTTGTTTCGTACGTCATCGTCGAGTGAATGTTTGTCTGTGCGCGCACGCGCGTGCGATCGTGCTCGCCGTTCACCGCCGCGATTCCCCACCGCGAACACCCAAACACACGCACACAGTCACACATATATACTAGTACGCTGCTCAACACAAAAAGAGAAATCGCGACGATGCGACGCACCAGAGAAACCACACAACGAGCACATACATTACTGAACATATACAGCTACAGTAGAAACTCCGTTGACCGGAAGCTCTGCGGTTCATCGAAAATCGTTCCGTTTGTTTGTCTATTTTTCGAGCTTTGCTGGTGCGCACAATATAAGTATTTCTTCTCTAGAATGACTGAGAACTATAAACTCATACTCAAATGAAAGGTAATGGAATCATGCTCAAATCATTCGAAAAAAGCGAATAAAAAAATCGATGTGGCTTTGAGGAATTGGGATGGCTCATCTATAAGATGATGAATAAGACTGTTCTCAATCGACTTTTTTTGTACTGCCCATTCAACTGATCTGCATCTCGAATATTCGTTGAAACATGACTAGAAACTGACATGACAGAATTGCGCAAGAGAAAGAATATATCGCGAACATAATACGGCTGAATGATCTTCTAAAATCCGGCATCCTTTCTCATCAAAGATTTTGTATTTTGTATTTCTTGTATTTCTATTTCTCATATGGTCTCAACTGTATACACGCAACGAAAGCAACCACCTCTATGCACTCTCAGAAAACGTTCGCGATTTAGCGAGGCATCAGCAATGCAGTCGTCGTCGTCGTAGTGGCGACGAGTACGAGACTACTTGCACACAGAAAAAACCACACACTCGGCAAAATCCGCAAACACAAACATTGCCGCCGCCGATGTTGACGACGTCGGCGTTCTAATGTCGGAGCAATGAATCTCAGCGCTGACCGCAAGAGCTCGCGTGCGCAAAAGTTTGGTGTTTCGTTCTTCGCGTGCGTGCGTGTGTGGAGAGCTTGGGTGTGTGCGTGCGTCTTTACTGTTTAATGAGTTCCGGTTCGGGTGTGAGTGTGAGTGTGTGACTGTGTCGTGTGTATGTACAGTGGTTTCAATGGATTTTGGAGCTCCGTTTCCTAAATCTTTTTGCATCGGGAATATCAGTCTGTCTTTGATAACTCTGCCAGTCATCCGAAAACTATGTTGGCCTCACATATAAAACTTCGGAAGGATATTTCCTGATACAAACATAATAAAATGAACTTCAAAGTTCAGCATGGTTTTTTGATAACATTCATATTGATTCCTACTGTATGTGCGCTCTGGCGTCCGTCCGACTGCCGTTGCACATTACAACAGCTGTGCGACCCCGCGCTTCTTGGTTTGATGCACCAAATTACACACACACACACACATTCAGCAAGTTTTCACAGCTGCTGCTGCTGCCTCTGCCTCTGCCTCTGTGACCGAAGCGAAAAGAAGCGAAATCAACAGCGAAAACTTCTTAATTAACTGGGCAGTCTGGCGGTGGTGGACGCGCATCCGTTGCCTTGCCAGACTCCGCTACCATCAAGTGCTCCTCGCCTTTGCGTTGCGTTCGTATTGTTGATACGTGTGGAGTCTGGAGTATGGAGTCTGAAGTACGGCTGGGACTTTGGTCTCTGTGTCTGTGTGGCAAATAAGCGCGCACGGACACGGTCACGGGGCGTCAGAAGCATCTGTGACCACACGTCCGACTGAACTGGGTAACTCTTATTTGCTGGCGGCCCACTTCCTTTTTCCCACACCCAATTCTCAGCGGCCACGGCCAAACTAACAGACATACGACGGCGAACAATCTGGAGCGCGTTCCCTAAAATTCAGATCAAGTGGGCAATATTGTAGTTTCTTCATATGCAGGGGTGCTCGACGTAACGCACTCGCAAAGTTACGGCAAGTGATATTCGTCGGTCGTCGGCAAGTGAATGAGTGACGGTCGGATAGGAGTGTTCGTTATCGCGAAACATCGATTTAAATCATCGCTCCGGTAGAATTATATCTATCGTTAGCAAAGATGAGCAAAATAGAATGCTTCAAAACAACCAGCCGTTTGATATTCGTTCCTTATTCAAAATCATAAAGCCGATATAAAACGATGTTCACACAACATAGCCAATATCCGGATATTCCGAACAGTCTTAGCGTCGCGTGGCGGCTCCACGAATGTGTGGTCGTCGTGCCTCGTGCCTCGTACTCTCGTGTGTGTAAGCGTGTGTATGTGTGTGGAGTGTGCAATATGCAAGCGGCGGGGAACGTTTGATGAATGTTGATGTGAAGTGCACACACACAGAGTATACCTACACGAGCATGTGTGTGCATAGTTCTCGGAGCACTTCACAAACATATGCGCGCTCCGCCAGCACCAGCGACGGCTTAATGAATAGTGCTTTCGCATATAGTAGATATTTCGTGTGTGTGTTTGCGACTGGCACTTCATACCTATATTCCATTCCGTCCATCATCGAAATCCCCCCCACACACACACACAGCCACAACTACTAGAAATCAATATATACCTTTTACCCATATCTCGTGTTTCGTGTTTGTGCGGCGTGTGTGTGCTCACAGTGAACCGTGAAGTGGAGCGTCGGTGGCCAGCAGCGGGCGCCCAGCGTTTCTCACGGGCGTCCTCGCGTGCGGGTTGCTGTCAGAGTGTGAGTGTGTGTGTTTGTGCGCAACGCTGATAACAACTGCACAGCACATCATCGTCATCATCGGCATCAACATCAACGTATCGTCCTAGTCGTCCTCGTCCTCGCCAATATCGCGAGTCGTGTCGTCGTCGTCGTGTACAGAACGAGAGTGATTGACGCAAACAACACAGACACTTGTGTGTACACTACTGCACACCGCATGCACATCACTCGCACACACACACACACCGCACACACTGCGCTCATCGGCGACGCATCCAAGCAGCATTCCGCCCCAGCCTGCATCTCTCGCACAAACGCACAATCCGCAGCATCATGGCCCGGATATCACGGCGACGACGAGAGCCGCACAACAACGGCAGGTGTATTAGCGGCAGTGTCACACTCGTCGGCTACGTCGGCTACGTCGTCATCGTCGGGCTGTGCGCGATACTGACGCACACGACAGGTAAGCTCACGCACATACAAAGATGCACGCATATTGCACCGAGAGCGAGCGGCGCTTCCTCGCAGAGATTGCAGTTTGATAGAGTGCATCAGTGCATATGAATGACAAGTTTTCGCGGGTGTGTAGCGTGTGGGGTGAGGGCTGTCTGGTGGATCGGTATCGGTGCTGATTCGACGAGTTCTTGTTCAGGGACCGTATGTACAGAGCTATACAATATTATCCGCTAAAAACTGCAATTAGTCTGTGAGATTCTGTAGCGAATTTGAAAATGATTTGAAATACAGTAGAAAAATTCGTTTTGTATCACATAGACCCGCTCCCAATTTGTTCGTACCAAAAAATTATTGGCGATGAAAAGATATTTAGAGACCGAGCTGCATGAATAAACTAGTCTTTCTGTGGCCTTCTGGGCCTTATGCGCATTATAAACATTGTCAGTCGCCCATGAAAGAAACGACAAGCCTTCTTGGTTCCTACGAAGTGACTCATCTGCAGGTTTATTCCAAACATCATCTTTGTTAGACTTTTTCAATCTCGTTGAACACAAACTGTTATCCAATAGATCCTGGAATCACACAGCTCCATACCGAGTGCATCCGTTCAACCTTCCTCTATTCGTGTGTGTGTGTGTGTGAGTGTTGTGAGAATGTGTAAAATCCCACGTAATGTGTAGAGTTAGTAGTGTAGAGTAGTTGTGTGCATTAGTGCGCAGCTCATCCTCAATTCGCCACGGTCTTCGACAAATGAATATAATGGCGTGCCGTCTGTGTCGTCTGACGTCGCACAAATCCGCCTTCCGTACAATACAAAATTCAACACATCGAAGCGGCCGGGGGTGTGAGTGTAAGTGTATTGATTACAAAAGAACTATGCTGTGCTTGCTTGCACCTTGGAGCACACAGGTGTGCAATGCAGCAGCAGCAGCAGTAGCAATAGCAAAAACCTATAACGAACTATTCCGGTTTCGTTGTCGAGTGCAAGAGTTGTGCTGGCGATTGAAATCCATTTGCAGACAAAACTCAGCCCGGCCGAGCGTGCGCACGATAGTACAAGAGCTCTGGTAGTTCGCTCGTTGTGTGTGTGTGTGTGTGTGCGTGTGTGTGTGTGTTTAGACAGAGTTTAATGCGCCCGGAGGGAACACTTACGCAAACGTTTCGTTTCGCACACTGCGGAGCATTCTTTCGTCAGGACGGTGTTAGCGGATGCGTGTGTCGCGTCACTTGGTCTTCGGGCGAGTTTGTGAGTGTGTGTGTGTGTGTGTGTGTCGCCCAAGATCGCGCTGCGAGCGATTACATCAACGCACAGACACACCTGAAGTATGAAGTATGTGAATAGCATACACACGCGACAACCTGCGTAGACATATTTAGTATGTCATTCGTACGTACACGCACGCACACTGCTATATGTGCAAGATGCCATCGCATATCGCACACATTGGCGTATGTGCGTGCTTGCCTGCTTCGGTGAGTGCTTTGTCGCATACCAAATGCGAGGAATATTGCATTTATGCTGCCCATGCACAGACCATACTATACACAGCAGCATACCGTAACATTGCAAACGCATCACACGCGCACACACAAAAGACAGGTGCGCTTCGGTGCGCACCGATCGAAATGACACACAGCTTTTCGAAGGCGCGCTGCGTCCAAGTCGATGAACACCGACGACGACGACGATGGACGCGCAGTTTCGCACATTGCGAAAGACATAATAGAAAGTTGTGCACAAGTTGTGTGTGTGTGACTGTGTGTGTGTGTGTGTGTTTGTGAGTGTGCTATGCAAGTGATGGAGCGCACAATATATGGTATAGTTCATATACAGGGTAGGCTATTGTTTGCGTCGGTATGAGATCATTTCAAACCTCAAGTAATAATCGACGTTATAGAAGTGCCCCAGTTCGAACATCTGAACCTTTTTTCAAGTTTTTTTTTGTTTGTTCTTGTACCTGATAGACATTTTAACCTTCAACACAATAGTAATGCCTATATTTCATTTTGCCAAATAATGTCATGTACATTTTAATCTTGAAGCGAAACAATTAAATTGCAAACAAATATTCTAACATTTCATTTTCGAAGGGCTGTCGTCGGCATACCGAACTAACTACGTTAAAAAGATTGATTGCAAATTGTAGGGGATTTTATCAGCTTCAAGCACCAAAAACAATTTCTTGATAAAATTCCAATGTGTTCGAACTGGGGTCCATAAAGTCAGGCCTTAAGGCGGTCTTGTGCACTAGAGGGATAAAACTACAAAGTGTTGGCCAGTAAGAAGAAAGCTTAATGCAACACGTTATGCTACGGCCAATATCAGTGGATAAAAAAATTCACCTCAATCAGCTGCGAAAATATGGTGCACCCTGTAAACATTCTTCCACCAATACACAATGGCAAATCAAGCGACAAGTCGCTGGTTCGTTCGTTGTCGTCTCTCGTACCTCGCCGCGCGTCTCGTAATAATAAGTTTTCGAGTTATGCGACCGACGCCGGGCACGTACGCATTTCACTAATGACTCCAGTTTTGCCGGATGAGGCAACGTCGTCTTCGTCTCCGTCTTCTTCGTCGTCATCGCGATGACACTTTGTGTGCACACCGTTTGTATGACTGTAGTGTCTGTCTGTGTGCGTGTGTCGTATACTGTCTGTGTAATCTACAAGAATTCGTCCATTTCAGTCGACGACGACGTGCGTCTAATGCGACTTTAACGACAGTCGAGCCAGTCCAGTTGCAGAAACTAACGTCGTTTCGAAGCGGAAACCGTATAAGGTGTACACATAGTATACGCATACCTGCGGACTGATCATTCGGCCATTAGTGTCCAATCACACATGCGAATTCGCAACCGTTGGCGATACCGTTTGCGCGTATGTTCGATCGGCGATGCGATGACGTCGTAATAATATGTTCGTACGCAAATGGTAAAAACCCACCTCAAGACGCGAGATAGGTTATTTTTAGCTTGCATTCGATGCTCAATTTTGTTTGCAGTCAACAAGTCGATTGGCGTTCGTCTGATCCGTTGGTCTTGCTGCTCGGGTAGCGTCATATAACAGACACGAAAACACGCCACACACTTGCGAATGACTGGCGGACGACCTTTGGCGACGGCGGCGCCGGCGCGTCAATTTATTTGTATCGTTTTGGCCAAACGGTACGCGTGCATGCGCGCACAGCAATGCTCTCGCAGACACGCACGGAAACCCGCAAACGCACGCGTCTACGTCGTTGCTTTACGACCCGAAAAAACCGGTTCGTCGCGTCGTCGTCGGGCTTCGGCATCGGCCACCTTTCAAATCACTTTCTCTGCTCGACGACCGGCGACGACGACGATGCCGTTGGATGCGCGGACGAAGCGGACGAAGCGCGACTCACGGACGCATGCACGCACTCGCAACGTCGTTCTATTAAAATGTTTGCGTGCGTGCGTGCATGCATTATATCGTTGCGCGCACAGCACTCACTCCGACGACGGCAAAATTATGTACAAGACATAGCATAGTCGACATGCGACGACGCATGTCGCGGCAACAAGTTGCAACATCACCGGATTGTATTTCATCACTCGCGGGCGCTTCGATGGTTTGAGTGGAATGCATATAAGAACGGTATCTCACTTTGAGCAACGTGTGAATCATTCTGGTGTCTGCATTTTGGTCAAATATCGGTCAATTGAGGCAATCATGTATGAACGCATGAATGGTAATTAGTGAGCATGCGCAATATTTACCTGAATCTGAATGGATTCGAGTACTTGAAATCACTTGTTTGGCAATTAGTCAACATGTGCCTAATTATGCGAATTCGTATACAAATCAGCAATGAAAGGTAACACCTTATGCAATCTCGTTTCAATTTGAGCCGCATTCGACAACATTGATAAATCAATTTGTACAATATAGCTGGTTATGTTCGTTGGAATATCGGTTAATACACTCAAACATGCGAGGACTCATGCACTCACTCATGGACTCATGGATGCTCTCGAAGTCATATTCGGCAATTAGTCAGCATGTGCTCGATTCAAGTATACCTACTCGTCACTCGCCATGTTTTAGCAATCAGAAACATGCGCAACATTTTGGCAATTCGAATACGAGTTCATTGTTAATTTTCCGACTATATAACAGTAGGACACACATTTTTGACTACATTATATTTGAATAGTCAAAATAGTTTCATTGAAGGACGGAACACCGAAAATTACGATCTTACAACTTGTCTATGCCCTTCGTATAGGAATTTTACTTTGTTAAAGATAGTATTTGTTTTGCGATAACCTTGCCATCTGTGCTAAGGCTCTACTCAGCGATCATTATTTAGAGGTCTGAAAACATAAAATATTCACTAAGGTTCAATTCCGGATAATACCGTAATGGGGATGCAATTCATAGCCATTTTGTCGATTTTGGGTATAGCATATTTTTATTCATATTGGTTGATTTTGAGTTCGCGCGGCAGCCATTTTACCAAGAGCTTTCGCATGACCAAAACCATACCTCAGAAATGTCCAAACATTTTTTAAATATCTCTATGGTATAAGAAATATCTACCAAGCGTTCTTTTCTATCATCCGAATTTGGTTTGAGGATTTTTATCATGCGTTTCGTCTGTAATTGCAACAAGTAACAATGTTGATTATATTCACGAATAATTGTATCAGAAATATGTGTCCTACGATCAAACGATACCAATTTTCCATCCAGCCTGTTACTATACTCCATCTCATATTAGTTTGACTCGTCGATTAATTGTCGGACATTGATGCTGAATCGCAATGAAACATTCACCACATCGTGATAAAAGTTTACATTTTCTATCACAGTATGTTCTTGGACAGATTTGTGATGAAGAGCACACATAAATTAGACCTAATAACTATTCACCTAAACCTCCTATAACTCGGTCTTTTAGGACACGGTTTTTTAGAACACGGTCTCATAGAAGTACCCCGAAACCGTTTATAACACTCTTAGAATAGGGTATTATCTACAAGTTTCCATTGTTTTTCAGACAACTTACATGTTGAAAAAATCAATATTATTTTTTCGAATGTTTCGAGTTTTTTCTAGAATTGTTTTGATGATGTCGAAAGATAAAATCAACTTCCATCACGGCGTTTTTGAATCGATCCAAATCGATGTAATTTATGTGTGCCGAATAACACAACGATAACGCTTCAAAGAAGAATACATGTGCTATAAAACACTTACTGTATTTATTTACACCATTAATTTCATCAGCTTGGAACGTATCCCTTGTTTTTATGTTTCAGAGAACACGGTTTATACTACCACGTTATAGGTGGTTTAGGTGTATTGAATAAATCGACAGACGTGTTTCCCTTTTATCTGTAAATGCACTTCTCACCGTAAGGTTTCCATCAAGTTGCTATTAATCGTGTGAATATCATGAAATGTTAATGCAATTTGAAACTAATCAACTATTATGTCAACACACACGCAACCCAAAGTACCCAACATACTAGACAGAAACTAACTTGTTTCAGAAGTTGATGTCTTCGTTGCCTTCCAACCGAACTTGAAGTTATGCTGAGAGTAAACACCGACACCGACACTAAAAGCAGTAGTTTGAATAACTAATAATAACATACACCCTCTCTTTATCGCAGTCACCGCCCAGCTCGGCCAGAACTCCCCGCCCGTCATGTACGTCGATCGCGACTGGAAGCTCACCGAGTCCGAGCCCAACGGCACCGTCGTCACACGCGTCCAGGCGCACGACGACAACGGCGACACGCTGCTCTTCGGCCTCGAGCCGCATCTCGTCGTCCGCGGCCCGGCCGCCGCCATCGAGCGGCTGCCCTTCCGCATCAACGAGCGCACCGGCGTCGTCTACCTCAATGACTCGCTCGCCGGCCGTGGCGGCGAGCTGTTCAGCATCTATGTGACGGTGTCGGATGGCATTGTGCAGCTGAAGAACGAGGTGCACGTGCACGTGCTGGGCGATGAGGAGCAGGGCGGCAGCGGTGGCGGAAAACCGGCCGGCCCGTTCGGGCCCGCCTCGTTCCAGCCGAACGTGCACAATGTGACGGCGATGTTCCCGTCGTTCGGGGAGCTGACCGGCCAAGCCGGCGGCGGCGGTTTTAACTTGCCGCCCGGTCTGTTTGGTGGAGGCACTGCGATGCCATCGCGACCGCCGCATCGAACCCAGCAGACGCACACGTATCCGGGCGGCGGCGGTGGCGGCCAAATCTCTGGCACCGATGACACCGGTGCAACAGACACTGATGATGATACATCGTCGGCGACCGGTGACGCCACGCATCCGCAAGTGTTCACGTACACGAACACGAACAATCGAACCAAGCCGACGAAGACGACGGTGCTGACGTCGTGGTCACCGTCGCCACCGGTGCCGTCGCCCAGACCAGAGGATGAGACACCACCTTCTGAGGCGACGACGACCGGAACGACCACAACGACGATTGACCGCAACAACTCGACGGAGCAGCCCGGCATCGTGTTGCCCTCCGTCCGACTGTCGCTGTCGGCGGTGCTGGCCATCTGTGGCGGTGTGGCGCTGGCCGCCGGCCTGGCGGCACTGTACATGTGGCGCCGGTGTCTGTGCGCCGTTGGGCGGAGGCTGAAGACGCTGAGCAAGGAGGAGATGGCGAAGAAGACGTCGAGCGGTGGCGGGGTGAGCGGATTGGGTGGTGGTGGTCTGGATCGAAGCAGTTTGGGGACGATGAACAGCAGTTTGTCTGCGGCGACTACGACTGGGGCGGAGGATTCGCGGAATTCGATGGTGATGCAGAACTGGAGCGGTCCGCGGGCGTTTGGGAATCCGTACGGGCCGTGGGAGCGGGAGGGGAATCAGCATGCGCAGGTGAGTTTGGCGTGGGAGATGTCGATGCGGAAAGACTTTGAAGACTTTGAAGGAATTCAACATTCTACCACCATTCATAGATAATATCCGTATGATTCTCAACCAGAATAAAATGAGGTAAATTATTATACAACTTTCCAACCGATGAACTAAGATGCGATTTGCTCGATATTGCGTAACGTGTCGATACGTCAAGTATCCCTATCCATTATCTCACTAATCATTGCCTACATCGAAACGCTCGATAGTCTCCACTCGGAAACACATAACGCAATTGTCTTCTCGGAAACACAGCCACCCAAAGCCGATAATTACGTCCGAGCATATGACAATAGCGCCAATATTCCCCCATGTCCCATCCCCCCGTAGGTTTCATCTCAGCTGTCGGGCACCGCCTCGACGGCCACCGTGGCGTCAACGACGCCGACGACGACGATGAAATCCGATCGCTGGGAGTTTCCGCGACATCGGCTCAAGTTCTTCAATGTGCTGGGTCAGGGCGCATTCGGGCTGGTGTGGCGCTGCGAGGCCACCGACATGGTTGGTAAGTGTTCGCGTTGGGGCTGCTGCTGCTGCTGGCGCAGCGGTGTTTTGTTTGTTTTTATTGCCGCCGTCGTGTGTCGGGTGTGTGTGTGTGTGAGTGTGTCGTGGTATTATTAGCCTTGGCCACCATCGAGCTGCACCCTGCGGCGGTGATTTGGTGTGTAGAGTATGCAGACTTGTTCCGAATTCAAGATAGTTTCTAAGTGTTCAAGTGCACTCGGAATTATTGTCTCTGCATTTCGAATTTGACTCATTTGTCATTAGAGGTTCATTATTTTCGAAATCTCCGGCTTATAAGAACGTTTCAGGCTTACGTAGAAATAACGCAGCGAATGCAAATTCAGTTCAATTTAGTTTGCTTCGATTAGTTCTTCTTTTGATTGTCGTTTCAAGTTAATTAATAGGAAAAACTTTTTGTCGGTAACTTCGATATATGCAATTTGAGTATTTTTTTTTACAAGTTGCAGGCAGTGGCGGATCCAGGATTTGGTAGGGGGCTGGCTAGAATTTGTTTTCTTCGATTTTCGACCAAATTGATCACACGGTTGGGTGTTTATATAGCATTTTGTACACGTTGTATTAGGGTTATGCCCTCGAAAACGCCTTTCATCGAAGAAAAAAAAAGCCAATGGAAACAAAATCAATCGTTAATTTCGTAAGTGGTTGTGTTCTATCTGTCAATATGAAGTCTATCTCAAATTGTCTCCTTACACTTTCAAATCCCTAGTAGAAGGATTGAGTAACAATTCATCTTTATTGTCCATTGTCACAAAGATAAAGAGTTTGGATTCAGGGAAAATGCAACGAGTAATAATACCTGTCATTAGAGTAAATGTTACCAATTCAAAGACGAATTATTCGACTAAATATTGTAGCAACAACTAACCATATGTCGTGGTGAAAAATTATTATATGAAACGTAGACAATGTTAGGCATTTTATTCAAGAGGAATGGAACACCCCAATGAAAGTTGTGCATTGATTGTGGATGAGATTTTTTGTTGTCCTGCATTTTTCCGTAAATGCAGGACAATTCATGTTTCGAACAATTGCTTATTCTGTAAACTCCCATACAAGAACTCAATCATCAACGGCAAGAGTCCTTTTATAAGGGTATCTTCATTCGGCCCATAGAATCAGCAGTCAAAAGCCCACTGTGATCCGTGACGACACGTGCGTGTCCTGCCGTTGTCAGTAAAATCAATTCGTGACCAAGTATTTTATCTATTCTCCTAAACCTCCTAATAACACGGTCTTTCAGAACACGGTCTTATAAAAATCGCCCGAAACCTTGTGAAACACGGTCAATACTTTTAGAACACGGTAATATCCCCAAGTTGTTAACGTTTTTCAGTCGATTCACATGTGAAAAATCAAAATTATTTCTTCAACAATTTAGTGTTGATTTAACATCTTTCGATGAACTTCCATTACGGCGTCCTTCGAGCCTATCTAAATTAATTGAAATAATAACGGCAATGAAATCGATGCAAATGATGAATCTATAGTGCCGAATAACACAACAATAACGCTTAAATAATATCGAACATTAATGAATAATAATAAGATGAAAAGTGCAATAAAGCACACACTCAATTTAATTACACCATTAGAATAGTATTTTAGTTACTTTTGGGTTCAACTTTTCCAGCTTTGAATGTATCCCTTGTTTTTGTAAGGAGCCCTCCTTAGAACACGGTTATTCTATAACATGGAGCTATAACATGATCCTCATTAACGTATCTGCCGTGTTATAGGAGGTTGAGGTTAGAGGTTAGAATGCGAATCGGTATTCGTTGAATTTTGTATCTTGTACTCAAAATACCTTTAAACAAAACATGATTGTTTGAAAGACAAAAATCTATCATTGAAAGTATCTTGAACAAGCCTGAATATGGGTGTGGGTATGTGTGTTTGCTAGCCAAAAGTGTTTGTATTACAGTGTGAGCGGAGAGACGACGACGTTGACGTCGGCGCAACGACGTCGTCGACGGCATGGCTCAAGTGGTAATTCATGTTATCGTCTGCGTTGTGTCGCGCAACAACGACAACGGCCAGCGATGACGACGACGACGACGGGGGTTGGAAAAACGGCTGACTGCTGTCGGCCGCACACACACACACACACACACGCACGCACGCTCAGATTTATGCGAAAACTTCGGCAATGTGTTTGTGCTCGTGACACCGATACACCGACGAACACTGCAACATTGTTCGCGCATTTTAAATCGCACCAGCCAGCCGAGCCGAGCCGTGCCAACACTGAGCCAGGCTGAGCCAGCCGATCAGAAACGCACACACAACTCATCGCCGCATTATCGGTGCAATAAACTACCAATGCAAATGCGCGCTCGTGCAATAATCACATCGGCGGGGTATCTCTCTCACTCAACGTGCTCGTCGGCAGTGTCCCACATGCGCACGCACGCGCGATTGTTCGACATTTCCATTATGCGAAATGGGCTTTTGTGTTGGCGCCATTGATTCTGAAAATTTTAATTATTTCCAACAATGACACGGTGAGTCCGGCGGTGTTTGTGTGTGTGTGTGTGTGTGAATGCGATCCATCGCGATTTCATTCAATAAATATCCCGAGCCATAATTATTTGCGATCGCCAGCGCCGGCCGCCGCCGGCATTTGTTTTGTGTGCGCAAATATGCATGGGAGATAGGGCGACAAACGTGCGACACTCACTCACGCGCGCACACACACACACACTCATTGGGCTCTTGTGCGCCGTAGCCGCTGCTGCTGTGGCTGATGGCGCTGCTGTTGACGGACCGATGGCGTTTGCCAATCAACAATGTCGCACTGACGTCCGCCATGGACGACGGACGACGAAGGACGACAATGTGATGTGCTGGTGTGTCTGTTGTGTGTTATATGTGCTGTTGAATGAGCCTGGTTTTTATCGTTCGGTTCGCCAGATTCCCGGAGCTGCAGTATTTAATATTTGCATGCTGCTCACACACGTTCACTGCGTGCGTGTGTTTGCCAATGCGTGGACAACGCGCTAGCACTGCGTGGGCGTGAGCTCTGGAGGCGGCAGGCACGCCAGCAGTTTTTCAATTAAATCGACACTGCGTCGGTTTCACTCGGCGTTTGCGAGGGACTGAAGCGTCGACGTCGAACCAGCATTTCCGCGGGATTTTGGTCCAATGAATATTCACTAAAGTGAACATACAGTCGATCACACAGATTAGTTCGGAGACTTGTATTCTATTTGTTAATAAAAACAGCTTTATTCTTAATGATTGAGTCAACTTTTTTAAGCAAAACGTTTTGTAGCGTAACTCCTT
>JANTBZ010068388.1:0-21833 GCA_024741255.1 Exechia fusca | reverse complement strand
CTAATAACAATTCCTAAAACTGTTGATAATACGGCCATTCTACCATGTAACACCAGTAGTGACGCAGGGTGTAGATAGATCTGCCAAGAGAGTAGCGTCTGTGTTCGTGTGTACGTGTACTACGGGGTGGTCACTCTTCGAGTAACTTTATGAATATGCCAAAAATCGAGTGAAAACCCATATTTAACAATGGTTTGTGAGTTTATCACGTAGAACAAAGCTCCCGATTTACTTTATTCTAATATTTTGTTGGACTGTTTTAAAGATATTTTCATTAGAATCCGTAACTACCAATTTTTCTGTGATATTTTTGATCTTATTGGACTCTAACTCTATCGAATAACTCGAGCTATGCTGAATACTTGGATACAGATGTTTAGTGAATAGTTTTTGTTTTTCCTGGTTTTCACATCTAGAAATCATTGATTCCAAGCTTCGAAGATGAGCATGCACGTTCTGAGAACGTTCTTAATCAGCATGCAATTAGCCGATTTTTTTTTAAATTCGTATTGTTTGTTGAATAGCGTAATTTGCTAATAAATGGAAAGTTCGTATCGAAAAATCATTTCGGCCTCTGTTAAAACCTATTACATTCAATACATTCAATTCCTAGAACAACATTTCAACTCAACATAATTTATGAGAATATTTTGCCCCCACATTTAGTGTTGAAACAGATTATGCACTGCTCACTTTGGACTAGAATAAGGACTATTCATTGTGGTTTTATCTCACAAAATTTAACTATATCGTAAATCGGGGATATATCTCTTTCGAATTGCATCATTTGTTTTTTTTGTCGGAAAAACGATTATTTAAAAAGTTAGTCATAAAGTGACAACCCTGGTGCTGGCTTCAAATCGTGCGTAATGCGTCAAGTATAATATATGCGGAAGCGGTATGTGCACGTGCATAGTGCGGGATGCCGGGAACAAATGCTCGGTGTAGGTATGCGTGTGTATTCTATTTGTGTGTATAACATGCAATAAATATACCAGAGAACCAGCGCGCAGGCAGCAGTCGTGAGCATTCAATGTGTGAGCGGAAGTGTGCGAAACAGAGCATCGCCCCTCCATCGCAGCACCACCATCGCAGCATCGCACCATGTGCAGAAGTGCTTATGCATTTCTACAAACTGGAGCGGAAGATCTATTTTAGTATCCTGGATGCATGAATAGTTTCGTAATTCGATGCGCACACGATGCGAATAACGGGTGGCCGCGACGACGACGATGCTGAATGGTCGCGACGGCGCGAGGCGCAGAAGACGAGGTGCGGAAAAGTATCCGTGTAATATGTCCGCCGTGCACGTGCGTGCGCAAGAACGTTTTTGCAGTAAATGCGCAGCTGCAGCTGTCTGATGTCGTCGTTATAAATTGATACAGGCAGATTTCACAGAATGTCGAATATGAATAGAATTAACGATGGACGTTACATTACAATTCTATTCAAGTTTAGTGATGCACGTTGCTTATCTGCGGATGATGTTTGCTTCCTGGACATGCTTCTGAGCGACAGTCGATTCATAAGGAACGGACGCAACAGATTTGGATTCGGATGTGGATTTGCCAATGATTATATAATTTCTGCATAGCTGCATAGTCGCAGCCCGACAATAACCGATGCGCCTAATGATGCGTTCGCCCAATTAGACAAGCCAACAATACTAGCGTTCGAATGTGAGCATGCGTCTCTGTTATTGAGCACTAATGATCATCTCCGTTAGGCTGGGCATCAGTTATTCAATTGACACATATACGTGTGCAGAATGCCTCCCAAAATCAGATATACTACGTCCGAACGATGTTTAACTGAAACATTTCCGTGCATGCAATGTTTGCTGCCATTACGGTTTCGACGGCGGAGACGACCACACACAAATTCAGTTCAAACTTTTGCGTTCACTGAGACTTTTGGACAAACGTATTGGATGGCATTGGAGCGTGGCTAATTCGACCGTGTTCCTGTTGGAGAAAGAACATGCTCGAGTCCAAAAGGTCAATTCGGAGCTTAGTAACGCGCATGCAAAGTGTCGTTTTTTGTTCGGGCTGCCGCACCACTCGAACTGCTCTGAATGTTTCACGAGTTTTACGTGAAATGCATTGCAGCAAAGTCACCAGTAGCCAGCAGTGCTTGGATATTGATAGTTTGTGTTGATGTATTGTTCATTTAGTGTTTACCAGTAGCGATCGTTTAAAATTTGGATTTGGTTAACACGTTGTTGCTAGGTTCGTTTGATGGTTTAGGTGGCCATGTTATTCATTATTTGGAAATATGAGAACTTGATTTTCTACACACAAACGATTACAAAGAAGTTGCAAGCACACTGCGCTGTTTAACATGTCGATGTTCGTGCCGAAAACAATCATTGAAGGAAAGATAAAAACCGGGTGCAAAATTATGCATTTTCCATTTAGATTTTTTGAAAAATGACAAATACTGCCAACACATACGGAAATGTTGATTGCCAAAGTGGAAGTTCGACAAAGGTGTAATTGTGATGGGATCGGCAGGAAAAATTGTACAATAAGATCTTAAAACAGACGAATCAGTTGATTCCATCGTAACCAACGAAAACATATTTAATGTTAACCACAAGTTGATCTAAAGCCTCAAACATTTTCTCGAAATCACGATGAACATCATTATCAGCAACATTTTCCATGCGCATTTTTCGAGCGCATTCCGCCTAAGTGGTCAATATAAGGATTCAATTCGCACAGCTGTACTAATGAGTCATGTGACCTGGCGCCTTCCGATTAACATTCATTTTCATCGATGGGACACGTACTTCCAGGCCTATACTTCGAAACATGCGTAAAAGTAGGAAAATGGATCGATGGATAGGTTTCCATCTACCCTAGTGGGAGATCCACAATCCACAGAATGATAGGGTACTTTTGTAGCTAATGTTGAACTAAAATCAGAACAAGATATCTTTGATAATTTTCTTGTTTAGAATATGACGAACACATCCCACTATCTCTACTGGTACTATTCCCGCTGCAAGAAACTTCAGTATATCCACACAAACAAAAACTCTCCATTTACCTTCGCTCAACATTAATTCACCCACAGCTCGATTATGACGAACTTAATCTGCGTTATCATCCCCATCCGAATGAGTTTGTTTACACCTCACCGGGGCTGGGGGTGGTTACCATATAAGCCGGTGCGCGGTGGTTTGGTCAACCACCCGCCAATCGCCATCCACGATGTTTGCCGCATGGTCGCTTTTTAGGCTTGCCGTTTGCGATGGTGGTGTCGTAGGTGCGGTAATAATTACATCACACATCAAGCCGTCTCCGCCTCCTCCGCCGCTTCAGCCGCAAAAGCAGTTTGACAGCGACGAGCATCAGCAGCATCAACATCATCTCGGCACGCAGGCGCTGGCGGGGTGCCGGTGAGCCGGACTCCCGTCCCGGCGCCGGACCAACGCCGGACCAACACTTCACACCGTAATGGGGAGACGTGAGTGGATTACCGGTCGCGCGAACGCTCTCCGGTATTTTGTGTGCGTATTTATGCGTGTGTGTGTGTGTACCCCGCAGTTTTGCGAATCCCGATGAGCTGAAATCAATTTACCCGCCCATTGAGCCACATTGAGCGTCGACAGCGGAACGACAGCCGACAGCGACGAGGACGAGGACGTCGAGGACGACGTCGACGATGATGACGACGATGGCGATGGCGATGGCGATGGCTGAGCGGACGCAGTCCCCTTTCACGCGCAGCAGCACTAAGCCAACACGTGTGGTTGCGCAGATCGCGACAACAGTTAAAAGGTATGCCCGAAGGTAGAGACGATGACTATAAATGACATTTTAGGATGAGGACTGGCTTTGGAGTTGGTGCGTGTGCGTGTGTGTGTGCTTGTGATCCAGATTGGGCATCATTCACTTGAACCGAATCTCACACACACGCACACATACACACACATACTAGGATCACACCCTTGAAATGAAACATTTTTCCATACTGCTGATTAGTACTAGAACATCTACTATTTGCAATAGAAAATTCTATTGATAATATAATTGGTGTACGTCTCTATTGATAATAATTGATGTACGTTTCATAAAAACCCCATTGAAAATTGTCACCACGGGCCCAGAATTCTCGTGTCTTAATTTTCATAGTTTAATTGAATTCCAGGACTTTTGTCGGTTATAACTCTTCGCAATCCTGACGTGTATCGAAAATATCAACACTACAGTAGTGAATTATGTTTCTTCTCGAATAAAGTCAATCTCAAGCAGTTTGAAATATCATGGGTATGATCCTAGTACTGCAATACGGCCGGGTTTTCCCGAATTTGAGTCACATTCCGTGTGACGTGTTTGGTTGTGTGCGTGTGTGTGCACCCTCGATTAATCCCAACATTTCGAGCCACCCTGCTGCTTTGAGGCTCACGCGAGTGTTCGATCGTCATATGCCAGTTTGCATGCGCATATTAAATACGCATTATTACAACGCCATGCATAGCAAGCACGACTCCAGCACTTTTGTGTGCCGAGCATCGCAATATAATTAGCTGAAGTCTGCCCGGAGGCGACGACGATCCGTCCGTATTTGGTGCGGACCGGTCCGGGATGAAGGGGTCCGTTAGCGCAAATACACATTCTTGGCTGAAGAGAATGCGTGTGTGTATGTATGTGTTTGTACTACGTTTACAGATGAGTTTTGAGACTATCGATAATTATAACCGCTGAAAAATATTTGTTTTCCAACAGCATGCATTCAACATTTAACATTAGGGGAGGGAGAGACAAATTGCGCCACTAGTCTTTTTTTAAAGCTGCAATAGTGTCTCGAATATTGAGTTAAAAAAGAGTCCAGGGGCGCGATTTGCCTCAACCTCCCCTAAACTATGTATCGGACCCAAAATCCACAACCACAACATTTAACTTATATATTAATAATTTGTGCCTCAACTATTTTACATGAATGGCGCGCCATATTTTATGGAGCTATGAGAACATCGAATAACTTTTGAACCAATCAATGCATTTTTATAAACAACATATTTTATTTTATTTGGACCTGTACAATTTTTTTGGATATATTTTTGAATATATTATCTATCATATGGCCACCTTCATTGGCAAATGAAAAATGTCCTGCATTTTCTGTATTTTCCATTACTTTTTCCAGTATCTCGAGCTGTATGCGAAAATTTCTGCACGAATTTTTGCCTTGAGCTCGTGTCTATAGTTTGAGGCTTACTGACGTACAATTTGCTTTCCAAAGAATCTTACAACAACGAGTCTAGAGGGGTTGAGAGGAGGCGTTGTGACAATACGACGTTTTAGGATTTTATAAGAAACGTTCGCTCTCATTACTTGAACCAGTTATTTTCAACAATGTTTTCTACCAATAAACATAATGTTGATGATTTTTCCAAATTTTGATCAACATTTTACACAAATGTTTAAATTGGCGATAAAAAAAAGAAAATCATACGATGAAATGCAGACTATTTCGCTAAGACGCGAATTGAGTAGCGTAGACAAGATTGTGTATTGGAAAAAATGTCCCAAGAAATGTTAATGGACTAAATTGGAATATAAAAAATAATTCATGATAAAATCGGCTGGAAAATGTTGAAGTTATTCGATGTTGTCATAGCTCCATCAAATATGGCGCACCCTGTAGAAGAATATTTGGCAATATGTTGTCAATACATTTTACCTCTATATGTATGCTATGAAAGGAGATACACGTACAAAAACTACGACATTTATCATTCGAAAGGCTTCACTCCTGTATCATATCCTATCCTTTAATTTGTTTCTAATTATGGCGCATAGGTTTCATAATATGAGATTCATTTAGAATGTTTATTGTATTCTGAAACGAAGGATTGAACGTTCACAATTCCGCTAAAACACCCCATCAACAATGAAGCTTCCTCTTCTAAATCCCCCTCGAACCAAATCAAATCT
Organism: Exechia fusca; assembly: GCA_024741255.1. Lineage (NCBI taxonomy): Eukaryota > Metazoa > Arthropoda > Insecta > Diptera > Mycetophilidae > Exechia > Exechia fusca. Next base: position 15,888 of record JANTBZ010068388.1, on the reverse strand, counting down.
CGATCATCGAAAGTACCACAACGTACGAGCACATGTTGTAATGCGCATATTCTCGCCTCATGCATATTAATCAATGTGTCCTGATAATGCCGCATTCCGCCATGGCCTGCCGGAAACTAAGTAATAATAAATGGGTCGGTAAGTATCTGGGCGGACATGCATACGAAATTCCTGCGTATCAGAATACCCTGTTTTCCAAGATATGATAGCATAGCACAATGTATGATATGCAAGTAGACCCACACGGAATAATACGCACCAATAGCTGGGAGTCGACCAATTTTAAAGCATCTTGAATCTGCCATAAATCATTCGATCTGCTCGCAAATTCAATTCGTTACGCTTTATGTTGGGGATGCACACGCGAACTCACATCACATATTACTAGTACAAATATATTGAACATCCCGCGAATGAGTGAGCCTCGACGACGTCCACGTCCGACACCACCATCAATCTTCGCGAGCGCGCGCGCAAATTTCCGCCGACACCGAACCTCAACAAACAGGTTTAACATTTGCTACCACCGTCGCCGCCGACATCTCTCGTTCGTCGTCGTTGTCGCCACCGATGCCGACGCATCGTATGTGGTCGGTTTGTCGATCGGCATGTGCGCCTCAGTCCCATCTCTATGCATGCGCCGGCCGCGCGCCCGTTTAGTTGGTCGATGAACGCGCCTCGGCCACCACACACAGCCAGCCGCCATCAATAATCATTAGAGAACAGCAGTGCAGATAGAAAAAGGTCATCCGCATATTATTGCATGTAAATCGAGCGACCATTCACACGACGTCGTCGTCGGCACACACACACGCTCATGAGCGCGCGCACACATTAATCCTAATATGAATCCTTCGCAGACAGACAGCAACACGAACGCGCCCGCCAACATTTGGCGCGCAAGAGAACGAGCGACGACGATGGCAAAACGGAGCGCGTATGGCGCACAAAAACGACGAACGGGGGTCTCTGTCTTTTGCTTCTGGTTGGTCTGGGGCATCGTCGCCAGGCCCGTAGCTTCCATAGTGGCAACGTTAGCTTAGCGCCACCCCCAGCCCAGCCCTCCTGAACGGAACCGACTTCAAAAGAAAATATACGAAACAGTGCATTTTTCATTGATTTATTCTAAAAAGTTACTTTCATGTACATTTTTCACTATTTTCTCGGAAAACATCGCTGACCCTTCAGGACAACTTTATAATTGTGTTCAATTGCAGTTATTAAGTAATTACAATCAGCAATATATTATGTATATTTGTACTACCCCAATTTGTTGATTCAAAAAGTGCACGACATTTTTTCACATTTTGTAGTGAATCAGTAAGTTATTTCATCACAGAAAAAAATGCAATGATCTTTATTGTACATCAATAGTCGTAGCAGAAAATTGGCCAAAAACGCCTTACGTAAAATAAATAAATACAAAACATCTAAATCCCAGATTGGTTGAGAAACTTTACTCAAGAGACTTTACTCAAGCGATTGCATTTTTGCATTTTTGTGTGACTGTTTCTTCATATACAAAACGCAAAAAAGAGTAATTTCATGCATGGTTTCTCTACAAAAAAATCTATGGCTATTTCAATGCGGTTAATTCAAACAGTCTATTGAGCGAAAGTGTGCAACCTCTTAAAATTTGGGCCTAATATTTCACATTTATGCGCCATAGTTAGGTATTCGAATACAATTTTTCATATCAATCAGCTTCCATCTACCCCCCTAGGTTTGATGAGCTAGCTGCGGGCCTGATCGTCGCATCGCGTGCTGGGGGTTGGGGGTAAATTCCATACTCGTTAATATATTCACAATTTCAACGCGCGCGTTCGCAAATCGGTTCATCAATCGTTGTCACACGCACACAAGGCAAGCAATGCAGCGACAGCGACGATGTTCGCTGCCATATTACGAGTGTTTGTCGATGCGCGTGGATCTGCATCAATCATGTGATTTTGATTGGCGTCTGTTTCCTCCTAACGTTATAACGTGATGTTAATTCGCGAACGCGCGTGAGCGTGCATACGATTCGTAATCAAGACTGTTTCCAATCAAAGCGTCATAATATTAGGGCTGATGCATGTGTAACATGCGCGCGAACGATAACATTTAGTCAATTGTATATTTTCATAACATATTGCCAAGAGCAATTACCCAAAACGAACGAATAGCGAGTACAAAACAAATCTATAGTTATAGCATACAAACTTCGAATGGACCACTGCGGACTGGACACTCAACATCGAATGTCGGAACAGCTGCCGACCAGCTGCCGGCAAGCCGGCTTACAGCTTCGCCTCCGTCTTGAGCAGCGGCACCAGCTTCTGCGTCAGCATAATGTTGCCGGTGATCTTGAGCTTGCCCTTCATGAACGCCACCTGCGGATTGGTCTTGCCCAGCGCAATGTCGACCATATCGTTGTCGGCCACCGTCAGCGTGGTGTCGGCCTTCACGCCGGCCTTCGGGGCGCCCTCGTACACGGCGCCCGACTTGAGGTCCAGGGCTGTGTCATTGTGGGAACACGAAGCGTCAGAAAACCGCAGCGAAAACCAAACACTTGAATTTCAATAGTACTCACTCCAGTCCTTCACGGCCACGCCGTTCTTGGTGATCTTGTACAGGAACACCGCATTGATGGACTTGGCCTTGGCCTGATCGGCGGACACGCGCTCCTTGATCGCGGTGAACACGGCATCGGATAGCAGCGACATGTTGCTGGCCGAGGTTCGGTTGGCGATGATTTCGGGATGAAGGTCGACGTAGGCTCCTGTGTGAGTGGGTGTGTGATTGATTGGAGGGAGTTGAGGAATGTGCGTGCGGATGAGTGAAACGTCGTCGCTTGTATCCACAATTTGTTGTTGTTCTAATATGTACTGTGTGTGTCGCGGTCAGCGGTCTTATCACACGAATATACTACACAAGACACTCTCGAGCACACACGCCCTGAATACTGCTCGAGCTACGCGACAATAATGCGGACGCATTGCTGCTCTCCGCTTTGTGGTCGCGGTCGCACACTTACTTCGTCGCTACGCCACACAGCGTGACAATGCAAGAATATAGTAGAGGCAGCGGCTGCGGCTGCGGCAACTGATTGATTCTGATTCTACACTGTATCGTGCGCGAGCAGTGCGATTAACAGCAGCGCAGCTAAACTAACAAATGCAGAATAAACAATCGACGACGACGACGAGCGACCGCGAGCAGGCAATGTCGAGCGAGCACAACGTTTACATTAACCTTTGAACAGCTGCGAGCAGTGGAATAGAGAACCTAACAACTGTGTGTGAGTGTGTGTGTGTTTGTTTGTTCACGCTTTCTATCGTAGTTTAATTCACACGAAGTGGTGTGGCGAGAGGGGGCCAGCCGTGACCAGTGTGGCCGCAGACATTTGTCCAAGCTCGTGTGAAAAATGAACCAGAGCTTTGGTTGCTCTGACACAAGAATTAAATGTGAGCGGACAAAAACACGCTTCGGAGCAGAACTCTCCGCACAAATGACTGGAATATGAATATATTGTACCTGCGCTCGCACCTGTATACAGAACACATACACAGTCTATATTGCAATTAATTTATTATTGTGTATAGGTAGCACTTCTTGTGATGTATTGGCGTCAACCTGTTCTTAGACAACTAAATCGTTTTAATGTAAACAAAGCCATAAACGGCAACACAATTAATAAAATACTATAGTTATAAACTATAGTTAGTTATACTATAGTTATGAAAACTCTCATCCTTTCATTCAATAAGTTGCCCCAATAAGCTGCGGAAATGAAAATGTTTCGCGAACACTCAAAAACACTCATCGGCAGCATCGTATATTATTCAGCATGCACACAAAATACATACACACACTGCTGCAATTCACTGACGAACACCGCACACTGACCTTCGGTCAATCGGCACAAAATTATTATATGCATGCATAAACCGATTCAAAGGAGATTGAATAAATCAGTTTGCAGCCATCAACGCGCAGCGACACATTCGACGCATCGTTGGGCATAATTATAAATGCAGTCTAGTGCAGTGCAGTTGCGCTGCAAAGCGTCCATTTGCGTGCTAATACCACACAATAGCAGCATTGGCTCGTCATGTGCTGCCTAGTTGTGAATTATGCCTGCTAATTTAAATTTGATGGCAATTCGAATCGTTTAGGCATTATCTGTTGGTGGTGGTATGCGCTTCTAGAATCGATCAATTCAACACGTGATTTGTCATTATTGTGCGCGATAAATTGTGCACTCGAATATAATCAAATTATGCAAACAAGTTATGTACCACGAAATCGTAACATGAACAAATCACATCCCCACCGATTCAAATCGACAAAAACTCACCCGAAATCACGCTCACTCCCGTCTCCAGCACGCTCGTCTCGAACAGCACCCGATCGCCCTCCCGCCACATGTTCACATTCAGCGTCTGCCCCGGCAGCACCGGCTTCGTGAACCGCACCTTCACCGCCCTGAACCGGCGCGCATCGTTGCCCGCATACGCCTGCAGCACCGCCCTCACCGAAAAGCCCAACGAGCACAGCCCGTGCAGAATCGGCTCCTTCTGCCCGCCCAGCACCGCAAAGTCCGGATCAATGTGCAGCGGATTCAAATCGCCCGACATCCGATACAGCGCCGCCTGATCCTTGCTCGTGCGCAGCTGCACCGACGCATCGGGCTTTCGATCCGTCGGAGTCGCAACCACCGACACGACCGACGGCCCGGCCTTGGTCTTGCCGCCAAAATTGCCGGCGCCCACCACGAAGGTGGCGTTCTGGTTGCGCGCCAGCAACTGGCCCGACTCATCGAACGTCTCGCATTCGGTAACAACCAGCGCTCCCGATCGCTTGTCCTGCACATCGATGACCTTGCCGCGCGTGCGCAATTTCCCATCGACCGGCAGCGGTGCCAGCACCTCCAGATACTGTTCGCCGTGCAGGATCTTGGTGAAGTCGACTTGGGTGTGCGGCAGCGCCGCGCTCACCATCGATGTGGTCATCTGCAGCATCAGGCCGGGCATGATGAAGAACGACGGCACCGCAGCGAAATCGGGGTGGTTCTCGTACAGATAGGGCAGATCGGAGGGCGTACCGGCCACAGAGGCTCCGACGCCGAGGGCGTAGAGGATGAGATCCTTGGCGCCGAACACGAAGTCGGCCTCGAATTCGTTGTCGGCGAGTTTCGAGTCGGCGGCCTCCTTCATCTCTTCGATGACGTTCATCAGATTGCCGAGCGCTTGGCCTTGGTCCTCGCAGAGGCGCGAGCGCGACATGTCGGTGACCTTGGCCCAGGCGCCTTGCACGTACTCGGGCGTCACGGTTTCGTGCAGCGAGGTGCGCAGCACGGAGCCGTGACCCTGGACGAGGTAGGTCTTGGTCGCCCAGCCGGCGGCGCTGATGATGATGGCGCCGTTGTCGGCGTTCGATTCGTGGCACAGGTAGGCGACGACGGGCGCGATGAGGCTGGGCTCTGGGGCGGGCAGGAGGGAGGGGAGGATTAAAAGTTGACTAGGATAGAAATGGATTACGTTGTTTGATGACATCTAAATATCATAATTAACCAATTCCAATACTATTAATCTTTCTTAATTTTTGTAATTGTCATTTCGAATGATGTTGGTTAGTACGTTCGGTATGATCGTGATTCAATGTGAGGTGAATTGTGCACAAATCCTCATCATTTTGGGTCATTTTAAGGAAAGACTTTCGTAACGTTTGAGCTACGGAGAGAATTGATATAACATCGCGGACTATGATGAAATAGAGTAAATGCCCCCACATTAGGACAATTGTACAATTTTGTACGATGTCGAAATCAATCTGCTAGAACGAACCTTGAACCTTGAATCGGACACTTTTATCGAAAGCCTTCGTAACACTATATTCGATATTATTTTGCAAACAAAGGAAGGCATGTGTCTTGTTCTTTGAAAACTGAAGTATCTTGACGAAAAACATTACAAGTAATAGTTTCTAAGGCAATCACTAGTTTCTGATATTTTGTATAGAGAGTAAAATCAAATATTTCTACAAAAAGTCGGGTTTTCATGTTTGGTTGAGAGACCTTAACTTTGCTCTGGAGATACTTAGAACAATGTGCGAATACTCGAATGAGAGACAATGGAATTCGTAATTAATTTTTTTTAAAGCGTGTATATTTTAATTAGTGCAATAATTTCTCCATATACGAATGAAGAGGTCTTTCTTAGGGCGTGCCAAGAAACTGGTAAGACATTTTCATTATATCCTTTCCTCATACGATAGAGTAATGTTCATTCAATAAAACTGCATCATTGGAATTTTCACAATATTACAGATAGATCTACAGAACGAGAAACAAGAACATTTCAGTACATGGTTTAAACTGTAAATTTCGGGTTGTATATCAGTTCATATGTGGATCAATAGAACGAATTTTGTATCCGTTTTTAAATACTTAAACGAACACTATTATACAGTTTGATTAGATAAGCTAAATTATTATCCAATAATAACTCTGGATATTGCAGAATTTGTTTGCAAAACTAGATCTGCCTAAACACAAACAAGAAACATAAAATGGCATTTTTCAAAACTTACTCAGCTCATTGAACACCACCTCGGGCAGCACATCCTGCGTCATTCGTGACGCCGCCGTCGGCACGATGATGTTGCAGTGAATGTTGTTCTTTGCGCCCTCGTGCGCAATTGTCTTCGCCAGACCAACCAGACCCATCTTGGCCGCACTGCAAACCGACAAAACAGACACATTCTCTATTATACATGTCCACCAACTCCCAACTCAACGTTCTTCCATCATCATCCACTCACGCATAGTTCGCCTGCCCGAAGTTCCCGTACAAGCCGGACGTGCTCGACGTCATGATCACCCGGCCGTAGTTCTGCTTCTTGAACACCGCCCACGCGGCCTGCGTGCACTTGAAACTGCCCTTCAGGTGCACATCGTTCACCAGATCCCAGTCCTTGTCCGAGATGCGCGCGAAGCTGCGGTCGCGCAGAATGCCCGCATTGTTGATCAGAATGTCGACGCGACCGAAATTGTCGAGCGCCGTCTGGATGATTTTCTCGCCATCGACCACCGAGTTGTAGTTGGCCACCGCGGTGCCGCCTGCGCGAGTTTATATTCGGACGCGAGTGGCTCGACATTATTTACGAGTGCTTGGGCCCGGTGTGGTGATTATCGCGGAGATATCGAGTGTTCAACGTTCGCTTACAACCAGCACGAACTCGCACATACTACATGGGCTGATAAGTTTTGGGACAAACTATGGAGGACCATGGATTTTTTAAATTCTTCTACATAGTTTCCTTTTATCCCGATAGCCCTAATTCAGCGGTCCTGCAAAATCTCGATCCCATTCGAAATTTATTCACCGCATTACCTTACAAAATACTATTTTTCACTATTTCGACTCTCTCATTCGAAAGGAACCTCTTGGCAGTTGATGGGGCGCTTATTCTTAGCCCTATTCGTTGATTTCAGCCTTCGTTTTCAGCTATTTGTGACAGTGCGTATTGACTTGGTAGATTAACACTTTATCCTCCTAATGGGTTTTGGTAATTTCGGGCATTATAGGCTACGAAAAACAAAATATAATAGTCTATGTTCATTTTATTCTTGTTCTAAAGCAATATATGAAAAATAATCCACTTGGGTCCCGAAATACAAACGTAATCCTACTGCAAATTCTATACCATGGACGGGGGTCGTGGCTCTCTGTGCACTGAGATGACTTTCGATTGAACTCCTGAGTGCAGAAATGGAAACATAATGTATATATTTTCACAAATTTATCAAAAATGTAACATTATCGCGTTCGCTCAGCTGTAAACACTGCTCCGAAGTTTCAACACGATTGTATCTTGTTCAATTCTATGTTTTTCTGCCCAACAAATTAAGTTCGATTCGACAAAATATGTTTTCGATATCTTTAGAGTAAAACCAATGTCGAACAACCGCGTTTTTTTACTTCAGAAAATATCTAGTTGATTTATTCATGTTTTCGTCGATAATAATTATTTTATGTTGGCGTCCAATACGCGCATCGTCTCGGTGCCCAAGTGGGAGGTACATAATAAAAACAAAAAATGTGTCTGGGGGCAGAGCCCGTGTAACAATATGACACGTTTTGTCTCCAACGGCAATTCTACCCATCAGAAGTAATGACAGTTCGGAGATAATATTTTTTATGGCTGGCTAAAAAATTACTATGATCAATAATAAATTTGTTCTTCATCAGAAATATTGTTCCTTCATAGTTAGTCTCAAGACTAATCAGCCCATGTAATACACATCACGCACACACGCACACACACGTTATTATCAAAGTGAAACTCATCATCTCAATGTACATTTTGCTATCTACTTCTTCGAGTACAACGCGCACGCAGCGCAGATAAACCAGTTTATTTGTTCGTCGTGAAGCGCACGACAAACAGTTTTCAAGCCAAGTCATTCGATGGCCTGATCCGGCCGGAATTTATGAACACCGCCGCCTCAACTTGTCATCCCGCGGCTATGGCGGTGGTGGACTTACCGGCAGCACGGATCTCGTCCACGACGACATCGGCGGCCTGCTGCGACTGGCCCTCGCCCTTGGTGCTGCCGCCCAGATCGTTGACCACCACCTTGGCGCCACGGGAGGCCAGCAGCAGCGCGTACTCGCGGCCGAGGCCGGCTCCGGCGCCGGTCACCACGGCCACACGGCCGTCGTAGCGCAGCTGCGCATCGTTGCTGGTGTTGACCATGTTATGGAGTGCGGTGCGGGCAATTGGTTGAACTTTGAACGCTCTCGTGTCGGTGTCCGATGACTTGGCGCAACTGCGGTGGAGGTTCGATGTTCGAGTGTGTTATGCAGTTGAGGTGGAACCGGTGCGGAATGGGTGGCCGAACGTGACGGGTTGAGGGCGTGCGAACGAATGAGCCGCGAAAGCGCGACGATTGTCTGTGTTCGTGCGGTCAACGGTGTGCGGACAGCTGATTTGATAAACGATCGAGTGTCTTTGGTCTTATCTTTTTGGGCACGCACGACGCAGAAGATTGAACACGTATTATATAGTACGAAATCACGATACAAGCGAAAAATTGTTTATACGCTGTGGTGATTTGTTGTGACATTTGTGCTGGTATTCCAGTGAGCTTTACATCGTTCCAGTAAACACGGTCGGAGCTTTTTTACAGTGGCGCCGTGATGCAGTGAAACATAGCATAGGGGGAGCTTGCATTTTTGCGAATTTGAAATTGTTTGATAAATTAATATTTGTTTTCTTATAATACAATAGCTAGCCGATATTGCGAGGAAACCAAGTTATGTATATAAGCAAGGTTAACATGAATTAAAATGAACACGTAACGCCTCAGTTCCATTTTTCTTGATCTATTGTATATATTCCGCGATAATATAATTATTATATGATAGACTGTATCAGAATAGGTGAGAAGAATACCACTAATCGTGTTCTTGTTCGTTCTGATTTATTCGTCATGATATTATTCGCATTGCCGCTATGACTGCGGACAATCCCCTTGATTACGAGAACTGTCAAGCAACATAGGTATGAAAATATTTACATGTTTACCCATAAGAATAAAACATATGCACCACTTTATAAACGGTGCTTATAATTGCTTAACAGTTCTCGTAATCAATGGGAATATCTTTTATACAGGACACAGATGTATACAGTATTTGTATGTGTGTGTATGAGCGAGCGTACACAGCACGAACGAGCGATCTATAGCGATCGTTTGGTGGTATTGGTGTGGTGTTTGAACGGAATGCTGACAAATACCGGGTGCGTCACAAATTATGTAACAAATTAATCATTTAGGCCGCAACAGTACACCTAAACCTCCTATAACACGGTAGATACACGTTCCTGAGGAAAACGTGTTATAGCAAAACCGTGTTCTAAAAGTGTTTTATTGCACTTTTCTTGTTATAATAATTTATTAGGATCATTATTCGACGTTATAAAAGCCTTATTATTGTGTTATTTCTCACTTGACACACTAATTGCAACGATGTATCCTCCGTTGTTATTTTTATCCATTCAAATCAACTCGAGGAAATCACGAATTTCTGCGAGCCGATGAAAACGATATATTTTAGTGTCATCAAGAGAAGCTCGAAAAACCAAACCCTTCCGAAAAAATATTTTTTTTACATGAAAATGAGAGAAAAAACTTCGAAATGTTAGTGAACATACCGTGTTCTAAAAGTTTGGGCCGTTTTATACAAGATTTCGTTTTTTTTAGACCGTGTTCTATAAACCTGTGCTCTAGAAGACCGTGTTATTGGAAGTTTGGGTGAAAACCAAAACCTTCTATAACACGGTACGTTCCTAAGGACACAATGTTATAGCAAAACCGTGTTCAAAAAGACACGAAGCACATACGAACAAGGGGGATACGTTCCATGATGAAAAAAACGGATACAAAAAAAAACAGCAAAATATCCTTTGCATGGTGTAATTAAATTCAATGACTGTATGTTTTATTGCACTATTTTTCTTTTTAATTCATTAGGATCAATTTCGATATCTATGTAGCGTTAATGTTGTGACTATTATAAGACGCGTGTTCTATGGAACCGTGTTATAGAAGGTTTAGGTGTATTTTTGTTCTCGGGCCTAGATTTTCTTGTTGTGAGCATTTACATTTTTTAAAAACGTGTTTTGCTTAATTGGCTATATCCCGGGTTGGTTGATAGTTGATAGTACATAACTACATCCTACATCATATACCGATAGAACGACAATTGAATAAACTTAATGTCATTCTTATATACTTGAAGTCTATTGATCCTAATTTACAAGATTTTTCAACAAAATGTACAGGGGAGTGAAATCCTGAAAATCTCACGAGAATATCAGCCGTTTGAAACTGACTGACTTTGCTCGCAGGGGAAGGGGAATTAGTCGTGTTGCAGTCAGTCAGTTTGAGTACTCAAGAACCCAAGTACTTACTCACTTTCACGTTCGTTTCTCCGCCTTCTCCTCCGATACTACCAACTGACAGCATGGCTGTGTGTGCAATCGTTCGCTATTCAGTCGCTTTCAACACCCCGCGAGACGAGAATTCTTCGTTGTTCGTCGTTCGGCATTTCAATGCAACATTCAACATAGCATGCTTCAATTTCCAGATCGCACACCGATTCTCATCAATGCTTACCTGTGCGCAGTAATGTGTATTGTCCGGGTTCTATGCTATGCTATGTGCCATTCAATCCATAGTGTGGCTGCCGCCGCTGCTGCTGCTGATGAGAACGCAACGCAAAGCAATGAACCTAATTTGCATATTGAGAATCACATGCACACTCGGGGCACGATATGCTGCATTCGCCAGCGTGTGTGTCGACATGCCAGATATATCAAATCCGATCACTTACAAACGAATCCATTCACCTCATCAACGCGTGTGTGCACGAAAAAGGGCTGCGCATCGAGCAGAGCATAGCCGAACCGTGTCACGTTCCTGTCCTGGCTCTTCCTGCGGCATCCGACGACGACCGTCTTTGCTATACTCTTCGTCGTCGTCGTCGTCGTCGTCGTCGTCACACTGCATAAGCGCACGCTTACCTCGCCGATGCGATGCGCTGCCGATTCACACACACGCGAGCACACAATCCGCATAATCAAAACTAATTTGCATACGTTTGGGAAAAGGGTTTTGCGCGCTTGCTGCTCAACGCTTCGATGCCAGCAGCACAGAAGACGATCATCGCAGACGCGCAGACAAAGCGACGTCTGTGTGTGTGTATGTGTGTATGTGTACGGTAATGCTGTGTGTGTGTGTGCGTGCATTTTTGGAACAACAAATCAATTGTTTGGCAAATAGACTGTGTGCGGCGTGCGTGTGTGTTTTTTCCACAATTTATTGTCGTGAGATCAGTTTAGGGTATGCGCAGACATGTGCGCCGGAAAATTATATCGGCCGACACGACAACGATCATAATGGATTCGTAATCAAAGGCATCGTCTTCGGCGTCGAACGGATATTCACATTTCACGTGTGAGAGAGTGTTTGTTGGACTGTCGAATGCGGACACGACGATACGGCCGATATATGTTTTATGCTTCAGCTGTCTGCTGGCTGCAGATGTTTGAATATAATATAATTGCGTTTTTGTAACCGTTTTATGCTGCAGAGGCCAGCATGCAAATGCCGGCGTTCGAAGACGCGTTAACGTTCATGTTGCGTTGACAAATCATTAGACTCGAATTTCGGTTGAAACTCTCCTAAATACAGACGTGTTTAACGACATTATCAACACTACAGAAGCTAAATATATTTATTTCTCGCCTAAGGTCAGTCCCAAGCAGACGATGTATGCTATTATCCGCTCAACAACAAAATATGATATCTTCCATTAGCAAATGGAAGGCTCTTGCTGTGGATATTGACAATAGTATCATTGTATATCGAATCATCTTAGACTCTAAATTTGTTAAGATTGTCAGTTGTTAACACGTCACGCACGTTTCCACTAGAAGGACAGCCATTCCGTAAGTTTGAGACTTTGGATAGCTATATTTTGTTATAAACTGCTCAACACAGTGTTCTTTTAAATCCAATAAGTGTTGGTCCATTATTATGAACCAATTCTACGCTTTGAAACATTGAAGATAGGAAATATGCATGTCAACATGTTAATGAAACTAACTGTATGATACCAAATTGAAGGCTCTTGATGTGGATATTGACAATTGTTACGATTGCATATTGTTTACTGATGTCCAAATAATTTAACAATGTTCATGGATTTTATTTACATTGACTCTGCAACGATCTACTAAGAACAGTTTGCAATCTCATAGCTATGATACTTGTAATTACAACGCCATTTGTTGCCGGTTGCGTGTATTTTTTTTCCGCCGAAAGCGATAGAACATACACACAACATACATGAACATACATGTCCTAATTCGACCGAACCGACGTTGTCTCGTTGTCGACGGTCAATGGTGTCGAAACAGAAGTCAGAAGCCACCGAAGCATCGTCATTCCCAGCACAAGCACTTCGCTGGGCAGTAACACCGAGTTATTAATTGCATTGCCTCATTTGAGCTCGCGCACACACACACCGACAGTGTAGCGTAGGCACAGCGCGCAAAACTTGATTTTTGGCAACGCGGCGGCAATATACTATACATTATATTAACATATTCAGGTTGACAAATTTTATGAGCACGCCGTACGCTGAAAACAGGTTCATCGCGCGCACACCAAATCTCCGAAAACAAATTCCACCTTGTTAACGCGTCGCTTCGCATATACACTGCTTGCATGTATCACACAACAAGTGTAGGTTTTTTCGGTAGCTCACACACTCGAACGTACGCGCGCGTGTCGGCACAAAATGCCACTGCGCGCGCTGCTCTCGCGCAGTTCGTTTTAGCACGAAAAAAACGCACACACACATCATTAATGTAAGTGGACATTAATTTAATAATTCGCTGTGTTGTGACCGCGCTCAGCAAACGGTCAGTTCAGTGTTCAGTGTGTGTGTGTGTGGTCTCGTTAACCACACTCGAGTTTTTTTTTGCACAAATTCGGCTTAAAGACAAACGATTAGCGGAGCGCGATATGAACAAAAAAATCATCATCACTGCTCGAGCTCGCGTTCACACGCGCTCTGCAATGACTTCCGCATAATTTGCACGAATTGAATAGATCATTTCGGCCCGATTACGGGCATTGTGCGTCGTGTGGTCCCTTTTCAGTTTGAACGAGTGTACGTGTATTTGTTGGGTTGACGCAAAACACAAAACAAACTCGAGTATCGATTTCGGTGTGTGCCGAATTGGTCCCGATGCGATAATTCGCACATAATGCCCGATTGGGTATAGTGAATTGTGCGCAACCCTTTTGCGATATCGTCGACGACGATCGAGTGGCATTAATTTGACATCATTGGTGCCTTTATTATCCCGTCCCGTCTGTGTATATGTGATGCAAAACCGTAGGGTGTGCGGAACCGATTCGCAATGCACGTCGACACTTTGCACACTGCAAAAGCAGCATCGACAGCAGCATAACAGCATAGCAGCAGCAAAAGTGCGTCGATGAGAGGGTTGCTCGGTTTTATGTTGGGCCTGTTGCTCGTGTGTGTGAGATGTGTGAAATGCCAGCGCATGCAGGTATCGATAAATGTGCACGTGCACATTTCAGCACGCATGCCAGCCCATGTTCGAACCCATATGGCCAGCACACGCGCGGATCGGTTTCGCATTCGAACGCACAATCCGTAAGCGCCTGGCGCTTTCGCTGCATGCGGGCCTCTCGAGTTTAAATGCCGCACGTATGCGAGCGTGTGTGTGTGTTCGCATGCGGTTTTGTGCATGCGTATTTTGACAGCACTTTGGTGTATTGATGGGATCGTCGGGTCGTCGGCACATATAGGATGTGCAATGTCAAGGACAAACAAACAAACAAACACGACGACGACGACGACTTTCACAATGCATTGTGTGAGCATTGAGCATTGAGCATGTTCGTATGTCGCATGAGTGTGTGGTGTCGTTTCGGGGGTATTTAAACGGTAGTGTGTGTGTGTGTGGATGTGGTGAGTGGTAAGTGGCATTATTGGCGATTATTGCACACATACACACACATGCACACGAACGTGAAAAAGGGATGCTGGCGGTGAAAGGTCATTGTGCGGTGCGAGCGGTGTTTGAGCTATGCTGCCGTGCAAGCATGATAAAATTCAACAACAGCGAAATCATGACTAATTAGTTGTTGGCGGTGTTGGTTCGTTGCACCGTTCGGGTCCAGCCGGCCGGGGGTCAAGCTGTAAATCTGACCGAAGTGGCGGACAGGACAGATTCTGACGAAGGCACCGCATCGCCGGTTGTCGTCGTCAGCTCAGCACACACAGGACACACAATCTATGCACGCGAATCACTCAAACATCACTCAGCCAACAGCGCAGCGCGCGCGCTCGTTGTGAGCGAATAATTTATATTTTAGTTATAGTAACGCGCGCGCGTGTGTATGTGTGCAAACAGCTACAATTACAGAGGAACCAGCGGTGGAATGAAAGGGCTTTGTATGAAGAATAATTTGATGAATTGTCATCAGGAATAACATTATCTCGTTTGAATTTTGAGTGCGAAGGAAAGGAAAGGAAGAATAACTTGAGGAAATGTCGTTTAGATTGAACAACGGTCGTTTTCCTTATGTGAATCCCGAAGTAAGTTGGCGCGGAGATTATTATAAGCATAATCTCGTCAGAAAACTATCCAAATTGTGCTCCAGTTTATTGCTGTAGCTGTTCCTCTGCTTTTTTTTTCATTCCATCGGCTACAAATATGGAATGGTCAAACTGAGCATACAAAATGTGTGCGAAAGCTTCTCTATTTCACATGAAAAGTGAAGGCTCGCCATTGGAAGATCAATACGGATTTCCTCTAATCGCTAATTAATAATGTCTGACATATTCCTATTAAATTTCAGGTCCCTGACCCAAAATATACTCGATCCTTCGAGACAAACTAGATAGCAAGTTGATTCAATAGACAACTAAGCAATGCTCAGCAAACGGTAGACGTAATTTTTGTATATCTCAGCGATACATGTATCAAGAGACGTTCAATTTTTGACCGACCTTCGCTGTCGGTGAACCGATGAACATTTTGGGACACATTTTTCAGGACGGGTCATGGGGTATTACTAAGTAGGGTAGGTCTCTGATCGTTCTATGCAAATAGTTCCAGGATTGCAACTACTTTAGTATACTCAAGTACATGTCTAGCCTCCTCGTGGCGACCCTGGGATGAACACGCTAAATGTTCATGCTAATAGACAATGCGAAAACGGCCTTTTTGGCCTCGGCGTGCCTGGGGCAGTTACCCACAACGCTTAAAGACGTCAACTACGCCAGAAGTAAC
>JANTBZ010068278.1:0-21836 GCA_024741255.1 Exechia fusca | reverse complement strand
GCGAACAACGACTAAGCACACAAGCACAAGCGCATGCTTCCTTCTAGAAGGATGGAACAAGAATGGTATTAATTATTTTGCAAGTTTTATACCGAGCTGGTGCTGGTCGCCCGCTGGCGGGAGTCCGTTCTGGCATGTTACATACATGTGGGCGGATTCCTCAATTGCCATGAACATTTCAGTTTGGTTTGGTATGGATTCACTAGGCTGCATGCATTCTGGCGTTTTTATCGATAGAAACCGTAGGGTAGGCAGGCGTTTTAGTCGATTAATTGTGCCCGCTTCGCCCCTATTTCAGCTCCCCAATACACTCTCCCAAAATATGCTTAATCTAGCATATAAATTGCTCAAACACTGCTCGCAACTCGCAACACTCCGCTCACTCGCACACAACTCGCTCAGCGTTCAGTCAACATCGTTCTTTTCTTCCTACTCGTCGACGGTCGACGCGCGTTGCGGCCGAACCGAAAGTGTCCTCCCCACTTCGTATCCGCGAGTTGCCTCCTCGTCCGCGCAGGCCCGTCGTCGCGTACGCGTCCATACCTTAACCGCGAGCCCGAATCGAACGTTTACACATTCGTCCGAGCCTCAAACACACTCAAGAATACACAAGAAATACACACCGCACCAAAGTGATTGCACACATCTCGACGCAGACGCCCGCGAATCGCATCGAGACAGAGACCTTGCGCGTCGTCGTGCGTGCACCGCGAAATCGAAATGCTGTAGTCGCCCCACACGGAGCACGCGCTCAAACCCCCACCCATTCCCCGGTCGCTCTAATGAGCAAACGCGGTAAGAGGAGCCCCCATCGGGTCGGATCGTGTAAAGCTCCGGCGGCGGAGTCGATCTTTTGTGTGGAGATTTTTTTTCGTTTGTCCTGTGTGCGTTTGCATGGAGGCGTGTGTAAAAGCAGTGTATGTGTGCGTGTGTGTGTGTGTGCTTGTGTGTGTGGATCGATGGGTCGATAATAGAAATGGAATCGACGATGCGTGTGTGTGTGTGCGTACGTGTGCCAGTGTGCGTGTGCATGGAACGAAGAGCGAGCATAGGGGAGAGCATAGCTCGTTTGTTGTTCGTCGATGTGTCTGTGTGTGTGAGAGAGAGAGAGAGAGAGAGCAGAGCATACGTTCTCTTGTCCGGTGCACTGAGATAATAATATTCGGTTTTATATTTATAAACAGTGTAGTGTTTTTATGTGCGTGTGTGCGATTGTTGTTGTTTGTACACGAAGGGGTTGGTTTTCGGCTGTGTACGCGTGCAAGTGTGTAGTCGCATTGATGCTACTGTAGCATAACATACAAGTGGATTCGTGTAATTAGCATAGTGCCGCGCCGATGTGGGCAAAGGTGTGTTTTGTTTATTGTGTTTTGGTAATTAAGTCACGGCTTCACGGCTGGAAATTCGGCCGGCCGAACGCGCCTCAAATGTGTGCACTCTCTTCCTCGCATACACACACAGGCACACACACCACTCTCTCCGTCGGGCACACGCACACTCATTCATTCATCATATCGCAGCAGACGGAAGTGCGTACGTGCGTGTATCCTTCATCCTTTGTGCGTGCGTGCGAGCGTGCACAGTGGGTGGATGTGCGTGCAAAGAAAATCATATGTGCGCGAGGTGTGAGTGCGAGCATGCGTGCGTAGTGTTAGTGTGGCGCCTAGCTCCATGTTGTGCGCATTAGGTTTCGGTTTCAGTGTGCGTCAGTGTGTGACAAAGGATTCGACCTGCTGTCCGTGTTTTCTTTGGCGTGTGCGTTTTTCTCGAGTCAAGGATTTTATCAAATACGCAACCAGCACTTGCTGCTGGTCGCTAATAGGTCATTAGCATCAGCGTGTACAGAGTTTATGTTGTGTGCTTGTTATGTATGCTTAGGTGTGAAACCGAAGTGAATGCAACAATAACAACGTGACTGCGTGTAGAACTGAGTGTGTGCATGGAAACATTTATGCGAAGACAACGACGACGACGACCACCACAAACCGGACAAAGTTCAATTCGAACACGTTGCATTTTCGGGTATGTGCGTGTGTGTGCATCAGTCCGTATGTGTGCGTGTTGTGCTGTGTGAACGTTCGTGCGTGCATCGTGCAGTGCGAGCACATTCGTGCACGCTTCGTTGATTAATCACCAGCATATCGAGCCGGCCTCGCATTTCGAACACACCACGTGTATACCGAAACTCCATTTTCAACATAAATCGTGCGTTCTTCCCTCCCGTCTCGTCGCTCCAGCAGGGCACAATGGTGCATCGCAGCCACTCAGCCACACAACATCATCCAGTCGGCACGTCCACGTCCACAGCGTCTGCAAATGTTGACCGTTCGTCGGCGGCCGCCACGGATAAGTCGGTCGCTACGATGGCCGCCAAAGCGTCAGCGTCTGCCTCGTCAACGAGCGGCGGATCCGCGAGTGTGTTCGTGGCGCCTCCAGCACCACCACGCCTATCGTTACCCGCGGCCGCTCCCAACAGTGCCAGCACCTGCGATTCATCCTCGCTCTCGTCGTTCCCGCGACGACCCACGACACCGTCCACCACTTCCATCGGCGGCCTCAAATGCAGCGTCTCACTCGACCGACTGTCGCCCAGCATGACCGGCTCGTTTGCCGTCGCCGTGGCAGCTGCGGCAGCCGCCAAAGCCGCCACCGCCGCATCGGCAGATCGCCGCCGAGACACGAGCACCAGCAGCCAGCCAGCCGCTGACGGGCTGACCGCTTCCGATCGCACGCGCAGCCTATCGCTGGGCGACCTGCAACCCAAAGACTCCAGTGGAGCGGCCGCCGCAGACGCGCGCACGACCACCAAAACACTGTGCCTGTACTGCGAGCGCACCTTCCTCAGTCACAAGCTGTTCGAGAAGCACGCCGAGCGCGTCCATCGGGCCACCGAAGTGCGGCGGCTGAGCAGTCGCACGGGCAGCGGCACCGGCGGAACAGGTACCTCTGGCAAATCACGCACCGCCGGCGCCTATGCGGGCTGCACGCTCTGTCCGGCCAGCAAGACCGCCACCACCGTGCTGGCCGATGCCGAAGAGCTGCTCGCGTTGTTTGCCCATCTGTGTGCCGAGCACGCCGATCGGTACTTTGGGTGCGGCCAGTGCCGCGTGCGGTTCGCCAGCGCCGACGTGCAGCGTGAGCACTTGCAGCGTGAGCATGCCATCACGCTGGCTGCTACCGAAACCGATTCAGAACAGCCCAGCAAGCCACCGCCAAAGCGGCGCGGACGCAAGCCCGCAGCGTTCATCGAACAGCAGCGACGCCAGCAGCAGCAGCAAGCGGAGTCAGCGTCGCCCGCTGCTCCACCAGCCGCTGCAGCGACGGCAGAGTCACCCGAATCGGCGGTTCGTAGCAGTCGACGCCAGCAGCTGCGCACCACTCCGCAGAGCGGTGGTGGCCGTACATCCGCCTCGTCCGCGGATCGCACGCCGCAGCCACCGCCCGCCGGCACCGCCACGCCGCTGCGCAAGAAGCAGATGCTGCGCAGCCAGGACACGCTGCTCTCGCGGCTCGGCATCACGCAGAATCGGACGACGCGATCGGGCGGACGCAGTGCCTCGACGTCAACGGCTGGCTCTGGCGCGGTTGCCACCTCCTCAGCGAGTAAGGCGACCGGCTCAGCCGGCGTGTCCGGGGCTGCCGCCCGACCGGACCACCAGTCGCTGCGCTCCGAGACGCCGAGCATGCGAGGTCGAGGCAAGAAAGGCGCCGCTCAGGCGAGTGCGTCGGCGTCGTCGGGCGTCGATAGCTCTGCCGCAGCCGATGCGACCGCGGGCGGTGGCGGAGCGGCGACGATACTCAGCTCGGCGGCCGGTGTGCGCTTCACGTTCGACGAGCACTTTTACGAGTCGGTGAACGCCAACGTGCGGCTCAATCTCAGCTGCCATTTGGATGGGAAAATCGCCGGCACGTCAGACCCGGTCGCCGGACCGTCGTCCATCGCGCAGGCGTTCGTTCCGTCGGCGGTGGCGGTGCGCAGCACGCTGGTGCGCAGTCCGCAGTACACCGACACGGATGCCACCGGAGAGATCCACGAGGCGACCGCGCTGGCGGCGATGACCGCCTTTCCGACGCTGCTGACCGCTTCGCAGTACGGCGTTGAGCCGAAGGCGGGCGGCAAGCGACGCAAGCCGATCACGCGGAACTCGTGGAAGTGGCGCTGGGACTCGGTGCGCAAGTACAAGATCGTCAGTCATGGCGGCAAGTCGGTGAAGAAGGTGAAACAGCCGGCTGGCGGTTTGCGTGATCTGTCCAAGTTGGACATGTGGACGCAGCTGACGATGCGTTCGAAGTTTGAGCAGATGCAGAAGCGGAAGCAGCAGCAGGCCGAGAGGGCGGCGTCGACATCGGCGGCGGCGGATCCGGACAGCGAACCGCAGCCGGCTGGAGAGGCCGCACGCGAGGAGAAGCGGAGGTTGATCAACCAGTTAGACGAGATTCTCGATCGGCGTGTTCTGCCGAAGATCAATGCCGAACAGAACGACCAGCGACTAGTCAAAGATGAGACAACGGCAGCAGCCGTGCAGGCGCAAATGGATGCGGATTTTCAGTTGCCGTTCACGGTGGCAGCGAATCGAGCGGCCACTGCCTCTGCCTCTGCAGCTGTTGTCGGTCCATCTACATCCGCTGGACCGTCGACATCTCAATCCCGATCCGCGCATCCCACCCTCGAGGAACTCTGCGGCACGTTGTCGCTGCGGCGTCGCGATCCGGCCGCCGAAGGCAATCCCGCCAAGATCGTGCTCAGCGGCGAGTGGGCGCGTCCGCGCTGCTACATCTGCTGCGGCTGCGGCGATCGCTTCCAAACCGTCAAGGCTCTGGACGACCACAAGGCGGCACGACATCCGCACGTGCAGGCCACCCACTACGAGCTCGTCGGCAAGGAGCTGCTGGATGGCAATTTGTTTGAGCACTTTTTCATCTCGTCCAAGGCACTGCGGCGGCACGACGAGTGTGCGGCAGCGGCGGCTGTCGCGGCAGCCGCTGCAGCAGAGTCGCCACGTCGTGAGACGGCCATCGATTCGTCGGCTGCGGCGCTGGTCGAAGACTCGATGGACAGCAACAGCATGCCGTACTCGCTGGGCGAGGGCGCCAAAAGCGATGCGTTCCTGGACATGGACACCAATTCGCGGCAGTCCAAGTCGTCGGCCGCTTCGATGCCGCTGCCCGCGGCGCTGGCGGTGGCTGCCAAATCGGCCGCCTCTCCGAGTTTCGGCAAACGGTGCACCAAGTGCAAGCGACCCTGCAACGGGATGGTCGATTTGTATCGGCATATGCTCGATTGTTCGGGCGACTACGCGTGGATGCTGGCCAAGAAGAGGCAGAACATTAGGAATCGGTATTTCGGTGCGCGACGGCGGCGGGCACAGCGAAATCATGCGACGACGATGGGAGCGATGGGAGCGGTGCGTGGCGGAAAGCCGGTTGGTTCGAAGCCAAAGGCGCGTGTGCGTTTGCGGGTGCCGCAGGCGGCAAGGGCTCGACCGAGTGATGGTGAGTTTCAGTAGAATATGTTACACATTGGGCCCGAAACGCGATTATTCTTAACGAGGGTTCAAGTTACAATGGGCCCGACCCGCGAATATCCATTACACACGCTAATAAGCTAGCTACGATGAGTTAAAAGGGATAATAAGCTATTTACGAGGTGTTAACAAACTATCTTACTAATTACGAGGTCTTACAAGATCTTAAAAATGACAATAAGCTTGTTAGGAAGGCTTAAAAGATCTTAAAAGGCTAATAAGATATTTACGGGTTGATAAAATAGCTAACAAAGTATGTTACGAGGTGATACGCGTGTTATCACTCGCACTTTCCTGGATTGAACAAGAAATATCTAGGTCCATCTATAGATACCTCGAACCAACTGGTTATGTTTACATGGAGCGTACAAGCGAACACCACAAAAGTAGCTTGTTAGCTCTAGCTCTATCTCTTATAACTTACAAACTTGTTACGAATATTCGCGGTTCTGGACCAATGTTGAACACCACCCTCGGTTAACAACATAGAGCTCTTTCTCCTTCTGTTTTGTACAGATATAGTCGATACACAATTCTTTGATTTGAAAATGAAAACACAGAATTAAGAAATGTACTCACTTCCGTTCATTTTATCGAACATCATCTAATCCGATGTCCCATCCATCTTTCCTCCCCCAGCCGAATCCATCCAACGTATGCTCGCCGATTTGCCGGCCAAACGAACGTGCCATCAGACGACGGCCTCTTCATCGTCACCCGATACGTCCACGTCGAAATCAACACCGCCGACGCCACTTCCGAACGCAACCGGAGCCGTGCGTAAGAACAGCGAATCGACCACACCACCAGTGGTATCACCGTCCACCTCTAGGGCGAACGTCAAGACTCCAGTGCCACGCAAGAAAACGCCCCCACCGAATCGGGTTGAATCGACGGCCGCCGCAGCCGTGGCCTCTGCATCACCCAGTGGCCGATCGACGCGGTCCGGCAAGCCGACCGAAGCGTCGCCGTCCGAAACGCCCACGACCTCCGCAAGCGCCAGCAACGGCGCCAAGTCGAAAAAGCCCACATCGAACGTCATGCTGAAATCGATTCGCCGTAAAGCGCAACGAGTCATCTCGAAAATCGCTCACAGTTTGCGCACGCGACGCACAACCGATGAGGAGGCCGATACCGTTGCGAAACCGCCGAAAGATGCAACCGCCACCACAGCCAGCGGCAACAAGACGACACGATCGTCAGCGGCGGCGGCGGCCAAAAACGTCGCCCAGCCGACGGCGGCGGAAGACGACGACGCATCAGCAACTGCAACACTGCCCAAAACTGATGCAACCCAAGCACAAGCTGCAGCTGCACCAGAGCCAAAATCCAAGAAATCCGCCAAAAGTATTAAGACATTGCACAAGGTAGATTCGAAGGCAACCCCAACCCCATGTGATACGCCGAATCCGACCGACGTTGATTCGGCAACCTCAGCCTCAGTAACCACTCCAGTAGAACAACAACAACCAGTCGCACTCAATCCGCCAGCAGCAGCGCAAACAGAAATCATGCCGTCGACGCCATCGATTCCATCGATCACCGCATCGGCCGTTACAGCCGTTTTTGCGCCCATAGAAAAACCTCAAGCAGCAGTCGCCGCTTCCGTCAACCCAATCAGCAATCTCAGCATTATTATCGGTCCACCCACTTCATCAAAGTCCATCGATGCTCCGTCGCCGAATATCGGTCCCAGCACCACCAGCTCGACGTCTGAACCGCTGCAACTCGTCTCTCCCGCTCCATCGAACACCTCTCAGTCGTCCGGCGCCGGCACCTCCGGGCTGCCCCTGCATCCGCCGCAAACGCCGTCGCCCAACGTGAAGCGTCGTCCGCGCAAACTGAACGACTGCATTGCCATGCTCACTGGCAAACTGTCGGAGCGTCTGGGCGTCTCGTTTCTCGACTCTCTGCCGCAGCCGCCTCCGACTCCTCCGAAGCGACCGTCTCTCACCGGTCCAACGTTGCCTCCAATGGTGCCTCCAACGGTGCTCAATGTACCAATCGTTCCGATGCCCATGACACTGTCCGTGACCACACCGCCCGCAGTTCGAGCACCGCATCCGCTCATCGCTCTCTCGACACCATCGACAATCGTGTTGCCGCCACCGAAACCTGTCGAGCAGCAACACCAACCACCGCCTCAACCGCCACAGATTCACCTCAACATTCCGACATACCATTCGTCCGCTCCGCCTCCGCCCGCCGACGACGACGACGACTCGATGACACCGGTCGATCTGTCCATACGCAAGAGCACATCGTCGGAATCGATGCCCAGCGTTGGCGTTCCGCCCGCGCATCTGCAATTCAGCAGCGCCAACATCAGCCCGTTCAACTCCCATCTGCCGCCTCCACCACCGAGCGCCACATTCTCGGCGGTAACATTGGCGCGAAACTCGATGACTGTCACGCCGAACACGCCACGCAAACGCAACCAGCGAGCCTGCTCGATAGCCTCGTTCTACGACCTGATCATTCCGCAGCCTCAGCGGCAGTTGTCGGCCGCCATCGCCGCATCGTCGTCGTCATCGTCATCGTTATCCCGACCACCGTCAGTGGCTATTGTCCTAACACCACCAGCATCAGCACAACCCCTCAACGATTCGTTGCCGTCGCCCACGGCCTCGGCTTTGTCGGCCAAACGACCAGTGGCGCCCGTTCGTGACACCATAAGTGAGGTTATATTTGCCGTGAGCCGCGGTGAGGACATTGAACCGCCGCTTCCAGCTCAACCCGCGGTTGTCGTACCGCCGGCTGTGGAAGTACTCACGGAGCCGCAACTGCCATTGACCATAGCAGCAGCAGAGGCTGTTGTTGAAGCAATTATTGAAGCGCCAGCCGCCGAACTACCAGCCCTTGTCCCATTTGCGACAGAGCTACCAGCCGTTATTCCAGTTTCGGCAGAACTACCAGACGTTATCCCTGTTGCGGCAGAAAAGTCAGCTATAATTCCAGTTACGCCAGAACTACCAGCACTGATCTCAATTACGGCCCCGATTCCTTCCGATCCCATTGTCAATAGTCCGCCACCGAAGATCACCTTCTCGTTCCAACCGATTGTCAGCATCGTTTCGTTGATGCCCCAACGACAGCCTACACCTCCACCAGCTCCGGCATTTTCACCCGCACCGGCACCCGCGCCCACTCCACCCGCTCCGGAACCATCGCGCATCAAACTGAAACCGCTCGCCGAACTGCTGGCATCAGACGTCCTCGCCTCAGGCGTGAACGACGTTGAAGACGACAACAACCGCCGGGAATCTGTGCTGCGCGACTTGCCGCCGGTCGACGATGACATGGATACCTCGATGGTTGTGTCAACTTCTTGCATTGTCACCGAAGATGAAACGCCAGAAGAGGCAACGTTGCTGCCAAAGATAGAGGAGCCGTCCTCACCGGGCGAAGTTGCCGTGACTGATTCGGCGTCATTGTCGCCACCGCAGTCCGATTGTGCGAATGCTATGGCGGTTGAAATGGCGGTACTTGAACCGACGGTTGCAGTTTCTGTCGATGAACCAGATGCCACAGATCCTTTGGCAGATCCTGTGCCAGAGGCCGCCGATCCGCCTCCGACCGCAGGCAAATCGAAACGCAAGCTGCGAAGCAAGAAGGGCGACAAAAAACAACCTTCAACTCCGGAAGTTGCGGCAGAAACGGCTGGAGAAATATCACCAGAACCTCCAACGGTGCGAAACAAGAAGGGCGACAAAAACCGACCTTCAACTCCGGCTATTGCAGCAGAAACGACTGGTGAATCATCACCAGAACCACCAACGTTGCGAAACAAGAAGGGCGATAAAAACCGACCTTCAACTCCGGCAGTTGCGGCAGAAACTACTGAAGAACCGTCTCCGCCAACAGCAACGTCGGGTCCTGAAGTAGACTCTGCTGCAAATCTGATCACTCCCACCAAGAAGCGTGCTGCGATAACAGTGCGCCGTGAATCGTTGCGCCTCACCGCCGAACAGGCTGCCCGACGCAATGCGGCCAAAAAATCAACGTCGAAGAAGAAGAAACGATCAGTTGCGCAAGAGCCTACAGCTACAGCTGACGAAACAATTGAGTCTGAGAAGAACTGCACTGCGAATGATTCCAATGATACGAATGCAACACATCCAAAATCAACGTCGAAGAATAAGAAACGATCTGTGGCGCAAGAGTCTGCTGCTACAGTCGACGAACCAATTGAGTCTGAAAAGAACTGCACTGCGAAAGATCGCAATGTTACCCTTGCAGACGATTTACTGAACCTTCCAATGCCACAAGTGATGATCGTCGATTGCATGCGTGATGTGCCACAAGCAACTCCAATTGCCGTCGCTGACAAAGAGGTTGAGATGGCGCCAAGCTCTGCAGATGTGGCTCCGACCCCGACTGAACCAAATGAAGCGACTAAATCGAAGCGCAAGAGTCGATCGAACCGTAAAAACACTACAGTATTATCCACAGAACCTGAATCAATATCTGATCAGCCTGTGCCTATTGTCGCTGCTACAGCTGTTGCAGAAGCCGAAAAGTCTCTCGATGTGTTCGATATAGTTAGACTGGGATTGCAGGCTGATCAGCCGGATGCAGCGGACGAAGCTACACCCTTACCAGTCGCAAATGCGACAGAACCGATGCCCGAACTTGTCGAAATCGTCAGTGAAACACCATCACCAAACGAGCGAGAGCCTACCCCCGAACTGGTGGAGCACACAAACCCCTTCGAGTCCAGCGACGAGGAATTCTTGCCCTGGGATCCGGAAATCGGTTTCGTCAATCAATCCACTCCGAAATCGGCTGCAAACGAGACTACTCGTCCGCTCTCGGTCAGCATTGCACCAGCAACATTGGACCCCAGCACCTCGACATCGCCCACTTCGATGTCGTCCAGTGTGGCCGATCATCAGCAAACCACCGCCACAGTCAGTCCGTCGGCAACAACAACCACACCGAAACCGCGCAGACGCCGCAAGAACGAACTGGCCAAAATTATCGCCGACCAGCTGCTCGAGAGTTTCAAGCAGGTCGATCAGTCGCGCATCGGCGAGCTGCAGATGCTGCACGACATGTCCATCGAGAACAGCAACGACGACATGCTGCTCAGCACCACGATGCTGACCAACACACCGCCGCCAAAGCGCAAGTCGACGGTGCGCCACGCCGATGTCGGCGCCGATCTGCCGCCACCAGCAGCAGCTGGAGCGTCCACATCAGCAGCAACAACATCGCGATCGTCGATGGTGCGCGGTAGTAACAACACGAGCGTCGATGGCTCCGAAACTGCGGCGCCCATCAAGGGCATTCTGAGCCGTGACAGCAGCATCGATCGTAAGAATCGCTCAGGTAAAAAACGCTCTGTTGGCATTCGCTTCAATCTGGATCCGGAGAGCGAGGCCGAAGAAGCGACGCCGCGCAACGCGTCCGACACCGAGCTGGAGCCCACTGTGGCAGACCAACGACCATCGGCTGCGGCCGGTCGCATTTCGAAGCGACGTTCGACGCTGTGCTCGGAGCGAGTGCTGGAGCCGAAGAAGACGAAGGTGCCGGCTCGGAAGCGGCCGGGGAAGCAGAAGAAATCCGATGCGGTTGCCTTCGAAGAACCCGATGTGGTGGTGAGGAAAATCGTTCGCCCGCCGACGCCGAAAATCAATATTATGTCGGCTGTCCGGAAGCAGAAAGCCACAGATCATGTTGAGTCGGTAATAGTTGCTACTGAGATGTCTCCGCCGGCGGCACCGATTCAGCCGAAGTCGAGCACCAAACCGCCGAAGCCACGACGCGATACATTGACGCTGGACGTCAAAGCAAAGCGCACTTCGAAGACGACGACGCCAGTAGAAACAGCAGAGGAGGAACCGGCTTCAGCAGTTCCAGATCAAGTTGACACAATCGAACCTCCACATCCACCGATGGCAATCGAAAAGCCGACACCGGTCACCGTCAACGATTTGGTCGCCCAGATCATCTGCGACTTCAACACATCGACCATTGCTTCGCGCAACAATTCGCCGGTCGTGGTGGCCGAGCTGACGCGCAACAATGTCGAGCAACTGAACGCTCAGACGAATGGCACCAGTATCCAGGTGTTGGGAGTAGAAGGTGCAACGGCCGAGAAGCCCATTAATCGAGCGCTGGCTCTGTTGCGTCAGAGCGACGTGTTTATGTCGCCACAGCGCGCACCTTTCATGTCGCCCCGTTGGGAGGCAGAAGCCGAAGCCGCAGCAGCGGCAACTAATTCACTAAATCCAACCGCTCCGCCTACGCCCTGGGTCGAGCCCACGCCAGCAGGCAAATCGATTTTCGGTATGCTGAAATCAAAGACCAAGAAATTGCTGAGCTCCGGCAAGAAGAAGAATCGCAAGAGCGGCACAACCGCCGCCTTGCCGCCACCGACTGCGCCGACCCTGCCAGAGGTGGTCAAACGACCGCTGATTCGTCCGAGCATTCTGACCGGTCAGACCAATATGAATAGCCCTGTTGTTGTTGCTGCTGCGCCGACAATAGAGACGACGCAGAACCTGACCAATCTGTTCGTCGGCAAGGATGTCGATTTTGCACAAGATGCGGCGGCAACCAATCTATTCGTCAACAACGCCGATCCAACACCGCCATCGCGACCAGCAGACGTTGTCGTTGTCTACAAACCGCTGTCGCCGCCGCCGCCACCAGCGAAACCGGTCACGCCTACCATTATGGAGAAACCCTCCACTCCTCCGACCGCCCGTTCGCCTGCCTTCACCAAACTCAATGTGCCCTTGCCACCGCCACCCACTGCACCCTCGCCCAGCATCAGCCAGGCCGCAATCGGCAACGATGTGCGCGATCACACCGAATCCGACGAGGATCTCTGTCTGGCGGACATCGCAAAGAATCTCACCACCACGCTGCTGTCGAACGGCGACGACGATGACGATGAACTCGACGACGACGATGATTCTAGCAACGGATCGCTGGCCGGTGCGGCGCTGATCGTCGCCGATATCGACGACATGATGCGCCCACCGATGCCGGCCGCCCCGCCGCTGCCACCGAACGCCTTTGACGCGCTGCGCGCCGATATGCCGCCAGTGCGGCCGAGACGACCGGCGACACCACCGCCACCGACGGCGATCAAGCCTGTGGCGGCTGTCGTGCCTCCGCCGCCGATCAAGCCTGTGGCGCCGGTCTTGTCCACGCCGGTAATGAGTGCACCAATGGTACCGACAGTGGTCGATGTTGTTGTTGCGCCAGTAGCGCCCTCTGGCGGTGACAAGGTGATCTCTAACGTCGTTGACGCCTTGATCATCGGCGGCGGCGACAACGCGGACGAGGACGATGACGACGACAACACCAACACCGATCTCGTCGACATGGATCTGGAGGACACGATGAGCATCTACTCCAGCTTCACGATGGACACGACAGTGACGGCCGGCGGGAGCGCTGTTCGTCGGCGACGCCGTCAGCGGCGCTCGGTGATCAGCAAGAAGTCCCGGAAAGCCGCCAGACGCCAGGCGGCGGCCGGAGGTGACGGCGAGTTTGCCGCGCCGATCGAGTATTCCTGTGCGCTATGCGACAAGGTGTTCAGCAGCCAATCGGGTCTGACGTCGCACAGGTCGACGCTGCGGCACATTTCCAAGTTGAGCGAGGTCGAGTTTCTGCAGTCGAAGACGGCTGCTGCGGCAGTGTCGTCGCCAAGTGGCGGAAATGAGCAGCAGACAACCGATGGCCAAGAGCATGCAACGGGAGAGGAGTCGACTGCCGTGCAAGAGGATATACAGCCAGTGAACAACGATCGAGAGGATCCAATGGAGGATGCTCAGACGAAGCCCAACACACCGCCATCACAGTCTCCCCAGAATCAACCGGAGTCCTTTGGCGCCGGTCTGTTGCCATATTCTTCAGCTGAGTTTGCGCCAGCTGTCCAAGAAACGATCGCCCAATCGTCGCTGCCACCCGCACCCCAACCGCTGGCCGTCTTCGAGGCAATCTCCTCGCCCGAACAAGGGCCCACATCGCCAGACCTGCCCGCCAGCGTCGATCAGTGCTACATGCCCAGGATCGCAACGCCGACCATTCAGCCACCGGCACAGCCCAGCCACCCACTGGTCGCACAACAACAACATCATCTGCAGCCTTTGCCACCGCTACCGCCGCCCAACGCGACGCCCAGGCACGTGCTCAGTCAGGAGGAGCGCTTCTTCTACGAGTGCTGCAGCATGCTGAAGGGATCCGAGCGACGCGTCTCCGACTCGCCGCCGCCCTACTACCAGATCCCGCAGATGCGCACGCCGAACCCGGACAAGCCGGTGACGCCGCGTTCCAACGAACAGTACTCGTATGTGGTGCCCGAGGGCGGCAAGGGACTGGGCACGCCGCGAATCGATCTGAATCACTTCTCGGACATTTCGTCGGACTCGAATCCGGCGTACTCGTGTCCGCAGATTCCGCTGGGCGTCGAGACGCAGGCCGGTCAGGGCCAGCACCAGCAGCAGGCTGGTGGTGCTTCTTCGATGTTTGCGGCTGCTACGGCTGCTTCGTCAGCGGTGCCATCGACATCGTTGCCTCAGCAGCAGCACAGTGTGGGCATCACGTACGGACCGCCGAGTCGACTGTCGCCGGCGGGCAGCCGACGGTCGCCTGGCGACGGACGATCTGGCCGGCCGGCGATCACGTACTCGGAACCGTTTGCGGACAGCTCACAGGATGCCATCGAGAATGTCGATCACTTTAGTGCGGCGACGCGGCACAGTGGTGGCGGTGCGGCGATGCGGCCGGGAGGAGGCTATTTTATGGGCACCTATCAGCAGATGACGTCGACGTCAGCAGCGAAGACGACAACGGCGGCGGCTGGGGTAACGACGGATGGTGGTGGTGGACCGGTGTTGACGTTCGATCGGATACTGCACCGGGAGCGGTATGGGGCGGCTGGCGGAAGCAATAACGCGGGTGGTGATATGCAGACGGCGACGGCGTCCGATGCGATGATGAACAAGTTTCCAAATAGGTGAGTAGCTTATTTATTGTCAAGTGTATATGATTGATATGGATCAAAACAATATAAATTCATTCACACTGTGCAAATATGATCTGTATAACGTTGTGAGCATATTTATAGGACATAGCCTATAAATATGCTTTGGAAGTTCAACGATGAAGAAGGTTCAGATTCGGTTGACACATACACCCCACAAGAGTGTGTGTGTGCTGTGCGTCACAAGCGGGATGTCGTCACAACATCCTCAAAAGACATTGGTGACGCATGAGAAGATGTCACAACATATGTGGACATATCAATAGGTCATTGGCATCGCATGACGTGGTGTGACCTTATCTCATGTGTATGATGTTATTGGGACATTGTGAGGACATCTTGTTCGGATCTGGTTCGCACATTGGTTTATTTCAAGATTATACCTCACCTAACCCATCTTCGAAAATTCCACGCTACCAGATCGCCCTTCGAATCACCGCTCCACTCGGCCTCCTCGCAAAGCTCGACCGTCTCGCGTCCACGTACCAAGGCTGCCCTCAAAGGCTACGAGACGACCAGCAACAGCTTCACGGCGTCTGCTCCCCAAACCACCACCAGTCTGGGCAACATGCCGCACATGTCTTTCGAGCGCAGTGCTCTGCCCGTCATGTCGCATCCGCACCACCAGCTGCACCAGCATCACCACCCACAGCACAGCACCAGCGGCTGCAAATTGGCCGCCCTGGCCGACATTGCACTGGGCAACGATGTGCCGTCGGTGGCGTTCGGCGACGACGAGGTCGAGTCTTCGAAGACGCCACTGCACGAGGCTGACGCCGCCCGTGAGATGCAGCTATATCTGCGGCAACAAATCGCACTGGCGGCTCCTCCAGAGGAGCGGCCCCAACCGATTGAACCCGCGGTCGAACGCGCCGCCTCGCCCTATGTGGAATCGCAGCACAAAGACGGACTCGACCATCCGGGTTCGGATTCGCCGCAGCACTCGGCTAAATCCCGCTCCGATCGCCACGGCCGTACGATCGGCAATAAGTTGGGCTTCAATCAGCGCAAGAAGAAACCGCTGCCCAAGTCGCGAAAGTCGAGCGCTCAGCATCGACGATCGCCACAAGCCGGCGCTCCGCCGGCCGATGTGTTTGACTTTGACGACTCGCGGGACTCGTACGATTCGTCGTCGCTGGGCGCGGCGCCTAGTCGGCTGGCCACAGCCTCGGTGCAGCCTCCGCCAACGTTGCCCACCATCGGCAATGGACGCGACGACCGCAACGATGACGACGACGACGACGACAGTCGTGACGCCTCCTCGTACTCGGATCGCGACGACTTCAACTACGCGGACAACTCGCCCAGCGAGTCGAACACCTCGGACGGCGGCACGCGATCGAGCGGCGCCACGAAGCGCAGCGGCAGCAGCAAATCGCAAATCAACACGGCGCAAAAGAAGTGCCTGATCATGGGCCGCATATTCAAGGGCGTCGTGAAGCGGCCCAGCGAGGCGGTTGCGGCGGCGGCCAACAAGGAACCGGCTGCGCAGGCAGCCGCTGTGGCCACCGGTGCCGCCGAGAAGCCCACCAAAGACGCCGTCAAGAAGCCGACGATACCGAAGCAAGAGCTGGACAAGATGTTCGACAGTCTGCGCGGCGAGCGACCGGCGCCGGCCACGACCTCGACAGTTGTCGCCGCTGTCGTTCCGGCTGCCGAAGCGAAGCCTAAGAAGGCCGCCACCGGCGAGAAGAAATCCGCAGCAGCAGCAGCAGAGAAGACCTCATCGAGCAAGAAATCCAAGTCCTCCGTCAAGCGTGCTTCGCCCGAAACACCAGCCGACGATACCGAAGCAGGTGCAGCACCGGTCAAACCTTCGACGAGCAAGAAATCCAAGTCATCCGCCAAGCGTGCTTCGCCCGAAACACCCGAAGCCACCTCCGCCAAACCCGTTCGCGAGCGCTCGCGCAAATCCACCGGCACCGGCGGTCGCCAGCACATCGCCAGCATCGAGGAGGAGTGCGGCATGTCGATGGACGCGATTCGCGACATCATGGGCGTCGGTCAGCGCAAGACGCAGCGTCGCTGCACGACCAACAAGCAGCGCGGCACGTTCGCCGAGACGTGGAGCTCCGATGAGTACGAGGAGTTCCACTCGACCAGCGACATCATGGCGATGATCCAGGAGGCGGAGAACAAGGCGAGCCGCTCGATGAAGCAACAGCAGCAGCAGGCCGAGAAGCCCGAGAAGTCGGCACGAAAAAAGACTGAAAAGGCGGCTGCGGCAAGCACTTCAGAATCGACGCCGACGGCGCAGACGAAGCGTCGAAGCCAGGCAGACGCAGGAGCCGGAGCCGGATCCGCGGAGCCGTCGACGTCGTCTTCCTCGAGCAAAGCGAAGGCGATCGTGGCCGCGCTGCAGCCGAAGAAGAGCGCCACGTTTGCGAGACAGCCGCAGGCAGATGAAGATTCGGAAGATGACGACCGCCGTCGCCGAAATGCCGCAGCCGATTCGGATGACGCCGAGCCGGCGCCGGCGACGCCAGTCAAACGTCGGCTCTCGGGCGACAGCGTGGCTGCCGTGAAGCAGCCCGCCAGCATTCGCAATCGTCGCAAGACGATCGCGTGCCGCGGAGACGTGGACAAAAAAGCGTCCAAGACGTCGAAAAAGAAGGCGGCGGCGGCGGCGGAAGCGGCGGCTGCAGTGGCAGTTGCGTCACAACCCGAACCGGTGGCTGGTCCATCGGGCTTGGCTTCGGCGAAGCCGACGAAGCCGGTGTCGCGGCGCAAGCGCATCGCCTCCGAGATGCTGTACTACTGGTCGGAATCGTCGGACGAGGATTTCGGTCGCATCAAGCCGCGCGAAACGTTCAACGACGACAATCTGGAGCAGCACGGCTGGATCGTCGGGGACTCGCACAAGAAGCTGGTCACGTTGCTGGCGCACGCCAAGGGCAAGAAGGCGGACGAGTGCGGCGTGAAGGAGTCGACGTCGTCGGCGCACAAGAAGAAGTAGGCGGCCGGCTGCGGTGCAGCAGACGGGGACAATTAGTAAGTGTGGTGGCGGCATTCGCAATAGATTTGGTGCATTTTTAGGGCTAAATGTGTGGCTGATCTCTTCGGAGAAGTTCCACCCACAAACGAAAACAGTACGCAACCAGTGAATAGTATTTCCCAAATTTTCGCGCACACATATCGGATACACACAACTCTGAACTCTATGATCAACACACGTATATATTGACTGTATGGATGTCTTGTGGTTTCGAATATTATGTCCCAATGCAAATTACACACTCCCCTCACTCTCGCATTGAATAGGCGCATTTCTCATCGCAATCGGGGGATTGTTCGCCCTCACTGAGGTGGCAAACTCCTCAAGCACACACGCACACTCGAATTCGCATAGACATTAGACATGTAAATTAGTCGTACCCAGATATTATTGTGTTTATCGGCCATATAACCTACTAATTATACATAATATGTATGTAATATTACTCTACATAATATACACACCGCAGCAACTACCGCGATATGCGTACACACATTCGAGATACTATTGAAAAATACTATATTAGGCAGAGATAGAGAGAGAGAGATAACAGAGATATTATGGTTATGATTTTTTTATCGTGGTACTTTTTGTGTTCAACGAATGAAATCTATTATACATAGAGAGATGCATAGCACATGCAGAAGAGAGCAGCTACCGAATGGAATGATTGCATATTATATACAAATGCATATACTGGCAGGCAGGTAGGCAGGCGCAGGTGTAGCACACACACAGCCACAGGAGGTGTGTTGCGTTCAACAGAACTTATTATATATACATGGACAACAAAACACACACGCATATATTATATATTACTACCTGTAACAATAAATATTTAGAGTAAATATCATGAACCACACCACATTAGTGTTTATATGGAACCACGTGCAACATTACAGAGTCGTAAACATAACAACAAACCACCCAGATTTAGTTAATGGTAAAACACACAAGTGTATTCATAACAACATGCAAACACACACGCACACCGGCAGACCAACCAACACACACGTAATCACACATGAGCGCGAAATAAAAACATGAAAACCGACTGAAATACACCAAACCCGCATCGTCTTGTCGTGTCGTTATTCGTCGTTGGGGCGTGCACGAGAATGCGTGCAGAAATGCAGCGTGTCAGCAACATTTGCGCGGTACACACATTCTGTGTGCTGTGCGTTACGGAACAATCAGTGCGCTTCCGGTTCTCGGGTCACGTTTCACGGTAACTGTTCAATCGCAGTCACTATAAAATCCACTGCACTCGGCATCTAGGAATCATGTTCAGACACAGCCACCTCCAGTCCAGACACGCGTTTCCACTGCCTAAACCAACTCGCCTGCGATCGCAATGAAGTTCGCTCTCGTGGCACTGCTGCTGGCCGCCGCCCTCCTCCAGGCTGCCGAATCCAAGCACCACCATCATCACCATGGCGGCCATCACCATGGACACCATCATGGACACCATCATGGCCACCATCATGGCCATCATCACAACATCGAAATCGATATCGGACACGGCCATCACCACCATCACCATGGCCACCACCATCATCACAGCAGCAACGAGATCGTCGTCGAGGTGCCGCGGCACCATCACCATCATGGCCACCATCACCATGATCGCAAGATCGTCGTCGAGGTGCCACGCCACCACCACCACCATCATGGCCACCATCACCATGATCGCAAGATCGTCGTCGAGGTGCCGCGCAACCATCACGGACACCATCATCATCACAGCAGCGCCGAGGTGATCATCGAGCGGCCGCACCACCACCATCACGGACACCACCACCACTCCAGCGGCGAAGTGATCGTGGACATCGAATCCAGCGGCCACCACCACCACCACCATCACAACCACAAGTCGTGCTCGTCGCACAAGCCGAACGTGTTCGTGCACAAGCTGCCCGCCATCGAGGTGCACGAGAAGTCGCGCCACGTCACCGTCAAGGCGGGCAAGCCGCATGTGGTGCGCACGCCTCCGGTCGTCATCCACCGGCCCGGGCATGTGCGTCATGAGGAGCATGTGGTCCGGCATCGTCCGCGCCCCGTGTGGCTGACGGAGGAGATCACGAAGGTGGTGCGGCCCGTGCACAAGCGCGTGTTTGTGGAGAAGTATCTGCGCAAGGAGGCGCCGTGCAGGGATGAGATCGTGCACCGGAGGATTGTGAGCGAGGGTGGCTCGTGTGGGTGTGAGAGTGGTAGTGAGGAGAGCGGCAGCAGCAGTGTTAGTGTGGAGGAGAGTGAGAGTGGGAGTGTGGAGAGCATTGAGGTGTCGGAGACGCAGCAGAAGGAGGTGAAGGTGGCGCCGGTGGAGACGAAGAAGAAGTGAAGGGGGATGGGGATTGTGAATTGGAGGGAATGGAAATGAGTGTAAAAAATGAGAACAATAAACAATATTTATGAATTTATATTATTTTGAGGATCTTCAAACGGTGTGGAGTGCCATATGTGATGTGAATCAATCCAAGAAATGAATTTTCTCGATCATCGGAATCAAGTAACTGAACTTGTGCGACAGTTCAATTTTTATTCGACTCATTCGATTCAAATGATGTGTAATTATCGAATTTAATTCGTTTTAGTGAAACTCGTAACTATACAAAGCATCAAATGATTTGATGGCAAAGTTCAACAAATATTTACGCCGACAAATCGGTATAGTTCAGCAGCATACAGGATGCGCCAACA
The DNA here is from genome assembly GCA_024741255.1 of Exechia fusca. NCBI lineage: Eukaryota > Metazoa > Arthropoda > Insecta > Diptera > Mycetophilidae > Exechia > Exechia fusca. Next base: position 1,615 of record JANTBZ010068278.1, on the reverse strand, counting down.
GTTAAAATGTAGCTTAGCATAGTATAGAATTTCAAACTTGAATAACTTTTGATGTGGACAATTTATTACATTTATCGCATCAAATATAAAGGCGCGGTCATTTGTTGGATATTATATTGAAAACACGATGGACACAAAATAGAAACGAACAAATAAAGATCGTGTCAACAAAAAATTGATGAAGTTGTTCACATCAAAAGTTATTCAAGTTTAAAATGCTATATCAATAGCTGATCTGATAAGCTATAGAGTGCGCCAACTGCACTATATAGCTTATCAGCTTTCAACAGTGAATGTTTGATCTTCTCGAGTGAATCGATCGATCTTCGCAATCATCCTGTATTGCAATTCTGTAAGCTTTCGAAATAATATTACATCGAGCAAAAACGAGCAACAAATTCTAAGCGAATTCCTCAGCTGCTGTGGAATTTGCTAAGAATTTTTACATCGAGCAAGCACCGAAACAGAAATGCTGTCAGTTTGTCGTAGTGTATTTCGTATGGAAAATGTTGGTCGAAACGTTTTTGCTCGATGTAATATTATTTCGATAACTCACAGAATTGCACAATGCTTAGCATTATTATAACAGACGTTTTAATTTAAAGCTTTTAGAAGATTTGAACAAGCTACAACAGTTTTCATGAAAATCTGTGCCTATTTCCAATTAAATGTGAGTCAATTTAAAATAAGTCTATAGAAGAGAAATTAACGAATGAAGTCGGGGTACGAAAGTCAGTTATAATATTTGGTACCGCAGTTCTCCGTTCGTTTCCTTTATTTCTTGGAAACCAACTGACAATACTTGGCTGATAGAATACCACCGTACTTGTATTTACATCGATTACAACGATACCACAGTCATTAGCCTTTTTTATCATTTTCAAAATAAACAAAATATGAACAAAATTGAACTTTCGATTTTTATGTCAGATAAACTTACATACTAATTGAAGGCTCGCCACTGGACAACGGTTCAATATATTTAATTCAAATTTTCGCTAATCGCTAAATATATCACTCTGCCATTTATTATATTCCTGGCCCCATAAATATCCATCTATCCATCCATCCATCCATCGAGGAAAACCAAGCATGGAGTCAAATTAGATGATTCCATGAAAGTCTAAGCGGTGCTCCGCTAGGGCGAGACTCATCGACCTAATTTGTTTTAAATTTAATGCATTCATGTATTATATAATGAGTAAGCCGCATGCGTTTTTATTAAATTTTTTCGAACGTCCGTTGAACATTTGGGGCTCAAATTGCAGTACAATTTCTATACTGATTATTTGTACTGAAAAATATGTGTTTTTCAATTGTTAAATAAATGGATGAGACTATGTACATATTACGTGAAACTTATTTTCAATTGAATGAAACTGTTGATGAGAGATATTCATAACAAGAAAAAACCATTGATCATTTTCACCTGGTGCCCTAAACGGCGTATTTTACAGTTACATATTTTGTTGAATTTTAGGGTCTCTGATTTCTTTCGACTGAAATTTCTTTAAATCCTGATGTGGAACGTTCGATGTGAATTATATTTTTCCCATATAAGGTAAGCTCCAGACTCCAGACAGACATAAATATAATCATGCTTAGTTACCTTTTC
>JANTBZ010068168.1:0-21859 GCA_024741255.1 Exechia fusca | reverse complement strand
GGGATAAAAAGTATAGTTCATTTTAATCGTACGGAAACGTGACGCATAACCGTGGTTACAAATGTTCTGTAGGATGATCAGGAAAAAAAGGGATTTTCCCTTAACTTCCGGGCCTTGGTTATTACAAAACACTTGTGAGGTTCTAGCTCTTACAAGCAAAGTTGCACCCCGCGTCAAAAAGTCTTCATGTCAATTTGGCGGTCTCAGTAAGTTGCCAAATGCAACCAAATTCCAACGCTGGTCCATATCTTCTGTAGAAAAGATTATGCGCAAAATCTTGTTAACATATTTTCGTTTGTCTATTTGACGCATACTACAACTTTGATAATCCCGAGTACTCCAGCATGTGAGGAATATGACAATAATAATATGCTAATTAAATAATTTGAATGGTATTGCTGGTGAGGAGGAAATATAGCCCTCTAGCTAGCCCCTGGATCTGCCACTGCCGTGGGCGACCAGCCCGGCCCGTCCGGACCGGATGATCGATAATGTCATTAACCTTTAACGACCGCGACGACGCGAAGTCGACGAGTCGTAGTATTTTCATGGGCAATTTAACCATCAACCTACCCCATTTATGACATGCTTCATGCTCTTGTGCTCGCACAAACACACAGTAATTACTTGCTGAAGCAGCGATTGTCGCGCGGACCGAATCGCATCGTGCTGTCCGCGACCGATTTCGTGTTCCCGGTGGAGGGGCGTCGGGTGGACGAGGGCATCGAGGCGATGCTGTGCTGCTGGTTGCAGCAGTTGCAGGAGTTTGGCGGACCGGAGGTCGATAAGCCGGATCTGCTGAAGGGGTCGATTGGGTCGCTGAAGAATTTGGGGCTGGCTGGCGGAGGCGGAGGAGGTGGAATTGGTGGACATGGAGCAGGAATGGGAGCGTTGGGAGGTGGCGGAGGTGGCGGTAGTGCAACGGGAACCGTGCAGCGGGCGATGGTCAATAATGCGAGCAATGCTTGTTCGATGCTGGGTGGTGGCATTGGCGGTATTGGCGGCATTGGCGGCATTGGAGGCATCGTCGGTGGCGGCACTGGGAGTGTGCTAGGTGTGGAGTCGGGTTCGGGCAGTTTGTCAAAGCATCGACACACGTTGGACATGCGAGCGAGATATAATGTAGGTACCGACATGGAAACATGAGATGAAGAGAAAAATATAATGTTTCGAATATTTTCCGATTAAGTACTTGCAATTTATTTTCCCGTGCTTGGTATTAATTGTAAAATGATAATGTGTCACACATGATAAATTAATAATTGCACCTGTGGTCGGAAAAGTGTGAATGGTTTTTCATTGATATGGAAGTGTGCAGCAAATTGATATCTATATGTATGTGTTGCCATCAACTGCTAATTAGAGGCCTTCCGTTTTATACAATACTAGCTTGCCCGGCGATCTTTGTCTCGCCTAATATCACACAACAACAACTAAAATAAATTATATAGGGTAAAGTGGGGCAAGTTTTGCGGGGGGGCAAGTTTTGTCTCGGCCATTTTAGGCCTTTAAAATGAAGATACTCGACTGAATTTAGGATATTGTGTGCATTTCATAGGACGCCTCCTATTAATTTAGATTCCGTTCCGATAGGGCCTTGAATACAAAAGTTATAGCCCTATATGTGTTTTTGGTGTGTTTGCTTTGACAAATCATCTCCCATTAATGTGCTAGGAATCACAAACGCTTGATGTAAAAACAAATCGGAATGATGGGCTTCAAAGCGAAATTTATCTGTAAACCCGAATCTGCTTTTGTTCCACCGTTTACATGAGCATTATCGTGGGAATCAAGGCCTGTCTCTAACGAATACATGGGGGTTAAGTTTTGCCTGGCCTCTTTATGTTGTATCCATAAGACTTTTATGTAAAAAATATCATTAACATATGTTTATACAATGTTTAGAATACAGTCCAATATTTTTTTCTGGAAAAGACCTCAGAGAGATATACATGTGTAGTGTTATGTCCATTTTCCATATGGAAAATTTCTATCACAATTTATTGCACACGCGAAACCAGATTATAGAGGCCATGATGATATTTCTTGGTTTTTAGCGGTTTTGTTCGTTTAAATGAGCATTAAAGAAACTTATATATTATTTTTCGATTCCGAATTTTATAGCTTTTCACACAATCGATTGGAGGCAAAACTTTCCCCCCCAATTTTCAAATCGTCAAAAAACATGCTCTCGGTTCTTGGAGTATAGCTTGAAGCACGTACCCGACACAGGGCAATAATGTTCAGCAACAATATAGCCAGATAAATGTACTATCGATTGCATTTTACCATTTTGATATTGATTCAAAATCACAGACGTGGGAGATCTTTTAGTCAAAACTTGCCCCACCTTACCCTAAATATAATTGAAACACATTGCGCAATGGCGTAATTGATTTACCTAACATACAGTTGCTTGAACATGTTAACGGAGAATAATGGACGTAATCCGGATAGTGTGCATGATGTGAAATGTTCGAGTCCACCTGTCCACCTCCATTAAAAATCCATGTTGAAATAATGAGGTGATCGAACGAATTAGGAAAAAAAACAAAAAATATATAATTCGCCCTCTTTCACATGTTGGCTATCAGAGTAGTGACATTTTTTCGAGGTCTTCCGAATGGTCTTCATGAATTTGAGAAAATGCACTGCCTGATGTAATTTCCAATAGGGCTAATGTCTTCTATCTTCTTCTATGTCTCTTATTCCTCAATAAATAGGCACAGATTTCACTATGATCCTATCATTCTAACCATTCCCATAATAATACATCGAAATCCGAAATCAAGACAAACATTATGGATTAGAATTACATTTAACTCCACCGTCATCACAATATTCTTTTATAGGGCGACCTCGTGCAACTCAAAGAGATGCCAATGGGCCAGACGAGCGAGCTCAAATCGCGCACCATGGACCATCTAGTCATGATGCACGGCCTGCGTCACGAGAACATCAATCCGCTGATCGGCTGGCTGAACGAGCCCGCACGCAACGCTCTGGTTTTCGAGTGTTGCTCGCGAGGCTCTTTGCAGGACGTCCTGATCATGGACGACATCAAGCTGGACTGGTCTTTTCGGTTGAGTTTATTGACAGATCTCGTAAGAGGTATGAAGTACTTGCATGCGTCGCCGATGCGCGTCCATGGCGCGTTGACGTCGCGGAATTGTGTTGTCGATGCGCGATGGGTGCTGAAAATCACGGACTATGGACTGCAGACGTTCCGGGATATTCAAGGTTTGCCAACGCCGGCGAGAACGACTAAAGGTGAGACAACGTGCCTTCTAAAATCACACATTTTCCTCTTTAAAAACACACAATACATACGCACATCACGCAATAACACTGTACAAAAACCCCACATTTTGATACGACCGACAAGCAGCGTGAAAGGCAATTTTTTTTGTTATCTGTGTTCATGGACCCATGATTTCGTGCATGGTTAGGCTACAAGAAGTATGTTTGTGGAATTAACTTTCGACATTTCGAAACCCGCATCATTGTTCCGAGTAATTACTACATTTAATTCCTTTTTCGACAACTACTACATGGGCTGATAAGTATGTATGCTTATCAATGAACGAATAACAAGTATCGGAAGAAATAGAGTAGGAACAACATTTTTTATGAAGACAACATTTATTGTTGATCATAGTCATCTTTCAGCCAGCCAAACGAAATATTTTACTCGTACCTACTGCCATTAGTTTGGAAGATATTGCCTTTATTGTATATCGCGGTCTGACATATACTAACATATGGTATATTTCAAGTCTCTCAGTAAAGCACTAATTTCTGATAGGTAGAAGAGTCGCTGGAGCCTAACCATGTCTTGAGAAAATGTTATCTGGGGTGTGCTCTTGTCGAAATTGAAATTGGCCATTTTTTAAACTTCCAATCGGGCACCGATTTTGCAGTTCCTGACGAAAACATCGATAAGTCCACCAAATAATTTCAGAATTCGGAAAGGATGCAACCTGGAGATTACTGATACCTTCAGTCTCCCGAAACCTTGTATAACACGGTGAAAACTTCTAGAACACGGTATTTTTCTCAAGCTTTCAACGTTTTTCCGTCGATTTTCATGTACACACAAATTAAAAAAAAATTTCGAAAGAAGAATAACTCAACTATAGTGCTTCAAAAATATTGAACATTGATCATATTGGATTATATAAACAAGAAATGTAAAAAAACACTTGATCAATTTATTTACACCATGAACGAAGTATCTAGGGTTTTTTGGGTCTGCCTTTTCAGCTAGGGACGTTTTTGTATGGGCTCCTTGTCTTATAAAACAAGGTTTTGCTATAACACGGTTTCCTCAGGAACGTATCTACCGTGTTATAGGAGGTTTAGGTGTATATATATCGTGCATACGTTTTGGGCATGCGAGAGCTTTTGCGGAGAGAGTGCCGCAAAAACGCAAATTAAAATAAAATGTATTACAAATGTTGGTCATTTCCTATTCTATACGATACTTATCAGCCCAAAATAATATTTACTTTACCTCTAACTAGTGTTTCCAATTCGGGAACAGAATACTAAGAACCGGTTCCGGTACCAAATTTTCACTAGTACCGGAACCGGTTCCGGTACTGCAAAATTTGAAAACCAGAGCCGGGAAATCCCGGTTCCACAGAATCCGGAACCGGAAATTCCCGGTTCTAGTGATTTTTATTTTGTGGAGCTCAATTTTCGATATTTTGACTAGTAACATGTGTCTTATTATTGACACACACAATATTTCGTTTTATTGTATTCAATTTGTTCATAACGATAATTAGAACGCATTAAATCAGTTTTTTGCGTTCCATATACAGGGTGCGCCATATTTGATGGAGCTATGAGAACATCGAATAACTTTCGAACCAATCAACCGATTTTTACAGACAAAATATTTTAATTTAATTTGGACCTGTACAATTTTTTAAAATATATTTTTAAATATATTATCTATCAAATGGTCGCCTTCATTGACATTTGGAAAATGTGCTGCATTTGCAGCATTCTCCATAACTTTTTTCAGTATCTCGGGCGGTGTAGCGATCATTTTTGCGTTTTTTTTGCCTTGAGCTCGTTATAGTCTAAGGTTTACTGGCGTACAATTTGCATTTCAAAGAATCTTACAACAAAGAGTCTGGAACGGGTCTAGGCGGCGTTGTGACAATACAGAAAGATTATAGAGTTATAAGAAAGTCCGATCTCAGCACTTGAACCAGTTATTTTTGAAAAAAAAATCAATATACGTAATTTTTATAATCACTCAATATGAATACTGAACTAAATTATACACAAACGTTGAAATTGGAGATAATCACAAAATTGTAAATAGTACGATGAATTGCAGACTATTTCGCTAAGGCGCGAATTGATTAGCAGTGATGAGATGGTGTATTAAAAAACTAGTCCTAATAAATTGTAATAAACTAAATTAAAATACAAAAAATAATTTATGAAAATCGGCTGAAAAATATCGAAATGTTTGGATGTTCTCATAGCTCCATCAAATATGGCGGACTCTGTACAAAACCAGTATATACTAGGTTCGCTAACTGTTGATATAGCATTGATATAGAACATAGCACCATAGCTCAGCGCAATGCTAATATATGCCGGGAATAATAGCTTATTACCACAGAGGCTCTAACAAATACTTTTAAACATGGAGAGGAGGGAAGAGTTGTGTCTACTTGAGTAGACACGAGGACCAAGCCACAAATCTGGGCTCACTATGCTATGTCCTTTTGTGCACGACCGATTTGCTATGGCAGAGCTTTGTTTTCGTGATTGTTTGTGACCCATATCGAGTTTCAATCTTATGCATTAGACTTGATTTTTGAATCGCAATTTAAATTGTATGTGTATAGCTAGCCTCTATTTTAATCATACTGATTCGCTTTCGCAAGGGAGAAAAGCTCCTACTGAAAGTACAAAGTTCAAAGCTCAATCAAAGTCATTCGATGTTAATGTTCGCACCGCAACATACGAGATTTGTCAGTTAAAGCATCACCTTTAACACGTAACGTAAAGCTTGACAATACCGTGGGCCAGAGCGATTGCTGCTTAACGACGCATTGTATTGAAACCCTTTTCTTTTTTAAAAATACTTTTTTGGATACTTCAAACAGCATTGACAAATTCAAATTTTCAATCATAGATACAGTAGAATCCATCTTTCCATGAAATGTGAATGTTTAGTTCGAAATAACACATAAACGTCTATTACGTTTATAATTTATAATAATATAATTGTTTAAGAAATGTAACACTTGTTGTGGGTGTTATGTTAAATTTTCGTGTACACCATTTATGCCGTGAACGGTTCAACACTTTTTGTTTTAATATGATGGTGCTGATGCGCGGTAATGTCCGACATCATCTGATATCATTAAATCAAATCTAGGCCAAGGATATTCTACGCAAGGCCCTAGCTCCCAAAATAAATGTCGAAGATTTTTCAAATATTTTTTTCCATAATTTGTTCACATTGCACAACTCAGAAATACAATAATACAGGAGAAAATGGGGCTGGGGCGTTACGTGTTAAGTTTCGTGCGTATTTAGCACTGAATATGCTATAACTGAAGATAATACCATACACAATCAACAAATATATCATTTGTCATTCTTTAACTTCGTTAGGCCTTATCTCCGATATAGTCTCGGAGATGAGGAAGGAGCAAATTTAATTTCCACATTCTATCTAAGGTCACTGGAGACTATCAGAAAAGTTGAGTTAGAGCTCTACATGTTTCTATCTGGTCAATAGCTAATAGCGAGTAGTGTATTTGCTTCCTTTCTACCGATTTATTACGAGAGCAATTCGTTACAATCCAGCATGCAATTCGTTACAATTACGCAGAACTGCTGTGGACCGCACCGGAACTGGTGCGCCAGATGCGCGGCTCGCCGGCCAAATTGACGACGCCGGCCACGCAGATGGGCGACGTGTACTCGTTTGGCATCATCATGCAGGAGGTCGTCGTTCGAGGCGAACCATATTGCATGCTTACCCTCACCCCAGACGAGATTATCGTGAAAATCGAGAAGCCACCTCCTCTAATACGACCATCGGTGTCGAAGGGCGCTGCTCCGCCGGAGGCCATAAACATAATGCGTCAGTGCTGGGCCGAAAGCCCCGAAATGCGGCCAGACTTCAATAGTGTCTACGAGCGCTTCAAGATCCTGAATCACGGTCGCAAAGTGAACTTTGTCGACACCATGTTCCAGATGTTGGAGAAGTACTCGAACAATCTGGAGGAGCTGATACGCGAGCGAACGGGTCAGCTGGAAATTGAGCGCAAGAAAACGGAGCAGCTGCTGAATCGAATGCTGCCGAGTTCGGTGGCGGAGCGCCTGAAGATGGGACTAAGCGTTGAGCCCGAGGAGTTTTCCGATGTGACGATATACTTCAGTGATATTGTCGGATTCACGAGCATTGCTGCGAATTGCACGCCAGTGGAGGTGGTCGATTTGCTGAACGATTTGTACACATGCTTCGATGATACGATCAATGCGTACAGCGTGTACAAGGTGGAGACCATCGGCGATGCGTATATGGTGGTGAGCGGGCTGCCGGTGCGACAGGCGGACCATGCCGAGCAGATTGCAACGATGGCACTGGATTTGCTGCACCAGAGCGGCAATTTTCATGTGAAGCATATGCCGGATGTGCCGGTACAGCTGCGCATCGGTTTGCATACGGGTGAGTGAAAGTTGACGAAATGAGGGGGGGTGCCTAGAATGATGATGTTATGAATAACCAAATCAAACTTCATCATTACTTTTTACGCCGGCGGAATCGAATTCGAAGCGATTGATTTGTCTTATTTAATCTTTAATTTATAACCTAAAAAAAATAGTTGAGCCTAGACATACAAGAAAATCCAACATAATTGCTCCAAAACTCTTGCCTGTGAGACTGTGAGTATTGGATGAATGTCGTTAATGGCATAAGTAGTTTGATGAACATTATGTTCCATAATACTTATACGGATTATCTTTAGACCTTTAATAAGCCGCATCCGACTCACGAATGCGTTATCAAAGTCATGATAACACTGAATTACTGATGCAAAATTACATTTTGCATTAAAACCATTCAACCAAATAATAGTCAACACTAAGGTTCCATAAATAAATACATAATGACACCACTGTTACTGTTATGCTGCCTGGGAAAAAAATATTATTAGTGTCTGTGTCGAAGATTCTCTTCACTATGAAAATGAATATTAATATATTCAACGCACTTTTGCAACAATATTCGTGACCACAATGCTATAAATCGATATTTCCTCACAAAAACACATCCTCACCATGCCAAAGCGCATGCTCAAAGAAATGTGATTAATTATCCGCTCGATCGCATTCCACTTCCGTCCATCCATCCCGCTCAGGTCCATGCTGTGCCGGCGTCGTCGGCTTAACGATGCCGCGCTACTGCCTGTTCGGCGATACGGTCAATACGGCATCACGCATGGAATCCACAGGTGAGTTCGCTCATCAACCTTTCGAACCGGCGGTATTCGTGTGAGCGCAACGAACGAGCGCGCACGGTTCGTTGAGCACAACAAATGGAAATGCTGTGTGGACTCCATCATTCCTCTGCCCGTATAAAAGGCGCGCTCGCACGCGCACAAGCTCATTTTGTATCAATCGCAACCGATCTGTTCGAATGATTGGTGTCCACCCACCCACCTACTTGACGCGCACCCACCTCACATGCCTCGAGCTCGATACTGCCGCTGCTGCTGCCGCTGCCAGCGGCAGCATTAATCGAAATCTGCCTTTGATACACTCTGACACATCCGTTTCGTTTGCTCCGTTTTTTTCCGCCGCCGGTTGTGCGTTCGCTTCGTGCGTACGATTTATTCGCGATGCTGTCGCTGTTGATGCTGCTGTCGGTTCAGGCTCATCGTGGCGCATCCATTTGTCGGAGGCGACGCGCGAGCGCCTGGTGCAGGCGGGCGGTTACGAGCTGGAGCCGCGTGGCCCCATCGAGATCAAGGGCAAGGGCCTGATGCACACGTACTGGCTGCTGGGCAAGGCGGGCTTCGACAAAGTGCTGCCCACACCGCCGCCCATTGGGTAATTGTTTCCGACAGTCAGCCAGAAATTAGCCAATATTTATTTGATGTCGGAGGAGTTCTTACTACTACCCTAGCTTAATGAAAGAATCCTTGCACTGTTCCACGTTTTTTTATGTAAAGATAATGCAATGACACAAAATATTTATTTTTGCACATAGTGGGGCTTATAAATATGATACGAATTTCGAATGATGAGGATTCGTGCACTATTCATTTACCTCCTATTGGAGAATACGAATATTGTTCCAGGTCAATCCTCTTAGAAGTAAGTATCTCTAAACCAAACGCGACACGAACGAATGCACTCTCTATACAAAATATCTGTGTTGCATCTTTGGTTAGAAGAACATAACTTTCAATGTGGAGACTTGGAACAGAAAGGAGTATTCCAACTTGATTGATTGAATTGTGCACGAAATAAAATCATTTGAAAGAATAAAGAAACATCTTTGTGGACATCTGGGTCATACATTATGTCTTGGCTTCATTATATTACAAGTTTGTGTCAGTGCACCTTTTTCCTCAAAACTTAAATCAATTCATGGCTGATATCAATGAGCTTGAGTAGTATACGGATACCGATATTCAATAGCAAGAAGGGATGCGAGCGCACACGTAACATATTATTGCGCTCGGGTACACTAAATTCACGTATATTTGATATAATGTTCGTTTCCATCCGCCCGACGATGCTCACGATACTCGCACGTACGACGACACGTACGACCGAAAATGCGTTGTGGCCGTTCTCGCTCTATTTGACTGGAAATGCGAATACATCGAAAAGGGAATCGCACGAGTAAGTAAACACCACACACATACGAACACGTTTGCAGACAGACACGACACAAAAAACCGCCACTTCGGCGAGAATCGCTTTAGCTTTAGACACGCACACACACATGCTAGTGTTTCCGACATCCATCTACCATCTACCATCTACCATCCATATCACATCGTATGCATCGGTGGTCGAGCTCTCGGTGGTACATGATTGCTTTCGGTTTCAATTGCGGAGATTGGTTTCTGGATAGCAGCAGCAGCTACAGCACTCTGAAATATAAATCATCGTCATCATCATCATTCCACTCACTTGTGAATGCCACGTTTTAGCTGCTGCTGCGCAGAAAGTCGCCTCTTTTGTGAAGAATTTAATACCACACGCACCGGCTTACACACTCCGCACAGCCCCATTTCATTCTATTAAATCTTCATCTTCATCTATCCAATTTCCGAACCCCTTCTGCACGCTCGCACGCTATCGTACGCTCAGTGTGGAGGAGTTCTTGCTGCGAAACATGCTGCAACCGCCGCCGTCGCCGTCCATCAACGGCATGTCAGCCGCAGACATGCCCCAGCAGACCTCCATCACCCAAACCTCTACTATTTTAGGCGCTGCTTCGGCCGCCCCAACGACGCCTCACTCGACCAGAGCTGCCAACAGCAGCAGCCGCCCAGGCAACCGTGCCCTCATGCACTCGATGCTCACCCATCAATCGTCCAGTCGCGAGTCATCCTCGCAGGGCGGCGTCGAATCCGCGCACGACGTGAAGGTCGAAATCACGCCGCCACGCGACTCGAATACTCCGGTATCTCAAACTTCGGCCTCCCATCGGCCGGTCAGCCAGTACTCGCTCGACTCGACCGCCACCCTGAACGCCCTCTGTTTGACGCTGAACGAGTACAAGACCGCGGCCGGCGGCCAGCAGGCGGCATTCGTCAATCCGCAGATTCGGAAGCTCACCGAACTAGCGACCTCGTCAATGGGCGACTCGATGGGCAATGCTCTGCTAGGAACTTCAGCTAATATGGCTCGAAGCAGCGGCAACGCTTCGGCTGCAGGTGCGACTGGTCTGGCCGGTGTGGCTGGCGCCAATTCGGCTAACAAACTGTACAAGAAGATCGAAGAGATGATGGACCTCAGTTCGCCGTACAATCACTACCGCTGTCTGAGCGCGTGTCCGAGCGAGAGCAATCTTGCGCAGTACAATCAGGGCACGCAGGCCGGAGAGCACAGGTATACGTATGGGAGTGTGGGCGGTGGCGGAGCGGCGGGTGGGAGTTGTGGCGGTGGCGGGGGATCTGCGCAAAGGTTGGAGACCAGCAGGCCTGGATCAAGTCGTCTGCTGAGGCGACAATTCAGTCTGGATCGAGACGATTGTGCGCAGCATCAGCAGCACCAGAATCAGCAGCCCCATCAGCACCAGCAGCAGCAGCAGCAGCAGCAGCATCAGCAGCATCAGCCACAGTATCAAAATCAGCAGCAACATCAGAACAGTCTGCAGCCGCAGCAGCTGCAACCGTATCGCTACAATCTGGACATCCCGACGCTGCAAGAGAACCATCGCACCAGTCCGACGAATTCGGCCAAATCGATGCATGGCGGAAGCCTGACGGTATCCAGTGGTGGCCGCTTGCTGAAGCAGCACTCGGCGAGCGTGGCAATCGATTTGGAGAAGATCGAGGAGGCGCCAATTTCGCCGACTTCGGTGCTGAGTGGAGTTGGGTTGGCGCATCGGTCACATAGCGCCCGGTTGACGGGGCAGGCGAGCGTGGAGTCGAGCGCATCGCGAGCCTCACCGTCGTTGGACGGCGGATTGGTGATGGTGGCGACGACGACGACAGCGGAGGCGCCGAGGCCGCAGCGGCACAGCAACGAGATCAGTCTGACGGTCGATGCTTTAATAGTTAGGTAGAATACGTTGTAAGTTGTATAATTAGGAGTCTCACTGTTGGTAATCAGAATTCGGGAATTTGGAATTTTAATTGTATTTGGACTCTGATAAGGCTAAAAACGCAAACGTTTTAAGGAAAACATAACCGTCATGAAATGTGAGAAAAAATGCGTAAAAAATGAAACGCATCATTAATACAGATAAGACTTTTAGACCCGGAAACAGTCGAGTGAACATAGACCGAAAGAAGACAAAACAAACATCCATTCTCAAAAGGACGCGTATCGCAAAGACTAATGTACAGGGTGACCAGAAATAACCCGGACAAAAGTTTTGTAGCGTAACTTTTTCAATAGAACGAAAAAAAACAAAATTTAAAATGATGAACTTCAATTCAACCATGGGCTTTTCAAATATCTAGTCGGCACCGTAGTGGCTTCCTCGAGTGGCGATGTACAGCCCTAAACGCTCAGTGAAAATTTGTGCGAAAATCTGCTGCTATTTTTCCGATAAACGACCCTCTCCAGTCGCAACGATTGGTTCAAGGCCTCCAACTTCTTACGAGTCTTTAAACACGCCCTTGACTGTCAAATCGGCCGCACACTCTAATCAATCAGAGTCAGATCGGCCGAGTAGAGCGTCATTCTGCAGACGACAAAAAAATCGAGAAAACAGTTTCTTTTTCACGCTTATTTTTTTCTTTCTATTTGGCCTCGTGGGCCGGCGCTTAGTCCTCTTGGAATGTCTAAAGTCCGTCGCTAGAAAGATGCTGTGCCCACGGGTGCATGATGCCCTGGAGAAGTCTGACCGATACTTCTAGGTTGAATTTGAGACCCTTTTTTCACGAAAACAAGGCATTTTTTGACGTTGTCGCAAATACCAGCCGTAACAGTAACGTACTACGGGTTTTGACGATTTTCAGCGACTGCAGAGTTGTTGGGACGTTCAGTGCACATGTTCCGGTCGTTTTGATGATTATGCGCTTGTTGATGATTGTGGCTTGATGATTGTGTGATTTTTGATGATTGTGGCTTGTATGCCTGATTATATGTTCACAAATTTCGATTTCCAGCCCCAATATCTCGATTCCTTTCATTCTCACGAGAGTTCTCAAATTTTCGTAATTACACTGAATTGCACTGAAAACAGTTTCAAAATAGCAGTACTTTTTCGCCAAGGTTCTAAACTATAAAGGACCGCTTCGACCTGGTTTTCCTTATAAATCTCAAATACATGCACTCTCAGAGAATACAACAAAGGCAAAAAAATGTGCTGCGATAAGTAACCACCATGGCAGGCTGCCCCAAATATTGTCTGTGTTATTTCAGGCCACCCTGTATATTTTTTCGTCTATATACAAATGTCAGTGGAAATAGTGTACACTTGATAATTTAAAGAATATCCCTATACAATTTGAATTCAAAATGCCCGATACTTTTTGCCCACAGTAGTAAATCAGGCAGAGCAATGAGAATGATACAAATATTTATGTGAGTAGCGATAGCGACGGGGTTTGTTGGTATTCAATATGAAATACTCGCGACCCGCGGATTCGTCGAACGCCCCTAGCTGTTGTTGTTGATGTTGTTGTTAAATGTGAACAATTACCGTGTAGTTTTGTATTCGCTGTTGTAGAGAGCAGCCACTGAGCACTGAACATGACATGTATTCTAATGTATAATTTTGAGTGCAACTGTCTCATTTCTCGTCCTCTCAATATGAACCGACAATCACCTCTCTCTCTCACCACCGCGACTGAACGACACTGAATTCCGAAATATAGTGCACTCTGGTCCCGAGTATTGTGAATCGCATATATTATATTGTTTCCAGCTATGGCCAGAAATCTGTGTGTTGTGATTATGCATTGATTTTCGGTCGAACGGCCGGAACGACAGCAACACAGAATATTAATTCAGTAGTATATTCATATATTTTCGACGCTTCAGACTAATGCTAATCAGGCACGCAGTGCGTATTTATTCATGTGCATGCCCGCACACATGAGAAATGTCTATGAATGTTAATCAGATATTAGCAGAAACGTAATAAATTATAACCAATATTCAACAAACACAAATACTCGAACACATACTCCCCCTTTTTGATATGTGATTTTTATATTTGTAAATTATTATAATCTACCTAAACAACACAAATAGACGTATAATTGACGTGTACGTATTAGGTATTAATTAAAACCATTGTTTCATGGTTCGACTGTTAATGTTCTATCGTAGATAAATCAATGTGCCAATCAACCTAATGTGAAGTAGAAAAACTTGAAGAATAACATAAGAACTGGGAAACACTTATAAACCGATTCAGATTACATCAGGGGAACTATAAACAAACATGTTTATATGGATCTAGAATCCACAACATAATCAAAATCAACACCGTTACACAATTCACGCCAACGTTTAAATCCCTTAACTCGAAATCATATACACATTATGTTCCACAAAAATGCGGCACTCCAACCGTATGATTGTTCCAGCCAATTCAGTTTAATTGCATCTTATTCGCGGTACTCGGAGCTTCACACATTTAATGCAATGCGGTCCGCGTGACTCGTAATATAATGGGAGCAAAATGCACAATTATAACGAGTCGCACAAACTACACGAGTATGCCGAATTGAAATATTTTACAGCATAATAATTGGTTACGATGGACGTGTTGTGTCCATGGACTGGCGGTCCACGTTTATATTATTCAAATATTTATCACAAACAGCAAGTATAACCGAACACTAGTTCAGCAAAAATGCAGCATTGTAGACACGCTGCGAGCACACACAACAAATCCGAAACATACGCTCAACTTTTCACGTGTGCATACATCGCGTACCTAGATTTCTCTGTATACACACCTGCAACACAATCGAATACCCAAACACTCTCACACAGCCACCATGTCCTCCCCCGAACCCGAACAAACAAACAAGAAAACTACATTATGGAATAAATTAAACAATAGAAATGTTTTAATCCAATAGTGAAAGCAAGAGAACAATCAGCTGTTAACGTGTGAATAATTGCATTTCATTGTCTGCACACAATATCAGCGCTTCAACCAGACCAAAACCAGACCAGCCGGACCAGCTCAACGCCAGCCAGTCACACGCACTCGGGACACGTTTATTGATTGTGTCGTTGCATTGTAATTCGTTTTTATTGCACTCGCAATAATGCCACTCGCTCCAGACCAGCCCGGTTAAATACGCGCGAATGTGTTGCCATTTTTCGCAGCTACAGGAGTAGAAACAGTAAGCGTACATTACCGCACTCGTTTGCCAAGTTTAAACAGATATTATGCATGCGCTGCACGTCACGACGCACTTGCACGTACAAACGTCAAACGAATGACGATGCGCATTCTTCACCGAAAACAGCATCATGGTCATGCGTCGTGCGCAGTCATGTGCAGCAGTGTTATGCCTTATTCTAGCACGCGCGTTCAACAATTTCTCAAAAAATCTCGCACGGTTCGTACCGAGCGCACCGAACTTAGAGGGAAGTTGTTTGGGTTGGACCACTGCCTTTTCACCAATATTTGGCGAAATGGGCCCAAAGAACGATCTTTTCAATGATTATGGTTATGCTCACTCAGCTTTGAATAAATTTCATAATAACAGACGTTTTGAGCCAAATTTAAAACTATGCTCAACCTAGTATTCCCTATTCCTACATACTCAAACGGAACAACGCTGACACAAATTGTCCGGATTGTGGCAGTGGCAGCGCGTTCGCTGGTGATGCCGGCCGCACAATAACAGGACACCGAAGTGCTGCTGCATGTTTGCATATATACAGTGGTGGCAACATACTTACGAATGCTCACTAGCTTTTTAAACATGCGTGAATCTCTGCAAGTAGAGGCGTCCTAGGTGAAAACTTTCTTCAATATGTCCGTTTGCTATTGGGGTACCAAACTGTTCATCATAAATACGAGCCTGTCGCACGAGGCTCGAAGTTCGAGGCTCGATGAGTGGTCAATGTTTCATACATTCTGTATTAATCCACAAACAAAAATAAAAGGCCCTGGGTAGGGTGGCATGACTGATTTACGTACAATTTATAGCGCTAGCTGGAGCAAATGATGGCACGGTCGTCATTTACCAATGTTTTGCAGAACAGCGAAGGCCTTCTTCGGCTTGAATTCCAGCAAAAGCTTAACCCTGTCTTTGTCACATTGATATCTTAATTTAATTTTATGTTTGTGGTGAAATACGGAATGTATGAAACATTGAACACTCAACGATCCTCGAACCTCGAGCCTCGTGCGACATTATGTGTAGCTTTATATTTCGTTCGTAATTATAATTCCACCTGAAATCTGCACACACAGATGAATAGAGCTATAGGAAGGGCAGAGGCTGGTATGATGAACATTCTGTTCAGTTTGGTACCCCACTAGCAAACGGACATATTCTTGAAGAATATTTTCACCTAGGACGCCTCTTCTTGCTGATATTCACGCATGTTTAAATAGCTAGTGAGCATTCGTTATTATGTTGCCACCACTGTACATACATATCTCTCATTCATGAGCGCGAGTGTTGTGTGTTTTTGATTTATACATTCGCGACAACAGCAGCGACCAACGACAGCAGCCGCACAACCACCGACATCAGGAAATATAAATAAAACACTCGAGCATATTTCGGTTAAAGCGTCGCATCGCGTCACCGTCGCTACGACAGCAGCATGTCATCCACATCCACATCCATACCCCTACAATCTCCTGAACCAATTGCCGTGAATTATATTGCATAATTTAATGTGTGCACGCGACGGCTCTCGAGCGCGAGCGCGCGTACACTTACCAGGGAATTGCATATGTAATAGCTGCTCGCGGTATATATAATTGGTATTATAGTTGGGATGAAATCCTTTTGATTCGTTTTTAAATTGTTCAATTTTCCTTCGTATCACTAATAAAAATAAGTTTAATCCGAAAGCAAAGATCTTTCAAAAGAATTGGTTCAATAGCACAACACAATGTCATATCTATACAATTTATTATAAGGAGAAACCATACAGGAGGAAAATCCTTATTTATAGGGTAAAGTGGGGCAAGTTTTGCCGGGGGCAAGTTTTTCCTCGCCCATTTTAGCCCTTTAAAATGATTATATTCGACTGAATTTAGGATATTGTGTGCATTTCATAGGACGCCTCCTACCAATATAGATTCCTTTCCGATAGGGCCTTGAATACAAAAGTTAAAAAATCGAATGATGGGCTTCGAAACGAAATTTACTTGTGAACCCGAATTTGTTTTTGTTTCACTGTTTACATGAACATTCTCGTGGGAATCAAGGTCTATCCTGGCCTCTTTATGTTGTACCCATAAGACTTTTATGTAAATAATATCATTAAAATATAATTATACAATGTTTAGAACACATTCCAATCATTTTTATCTGGAAAAGACCTCAGAAAGGTATACATGTGTAGTGTTATATCCATTTTTCATAAGGCAAATTACTATCACAATTGATTGCACACGCGAACCCAGATTATAGAGGCCATGATGATATTCCTTGGTTCCTAGCGGTTTTGTTCGTTTGAATGAGCATAATAGAAACTTATATGTTATTTTTCGATTAAGAATTTAAAAGTTTTGGACACAATCGACTGTAGGCAAAACATACCCCCCTATTTTCAAATTGTCAAAAAAACATGCTTTCGGTTTTTGGAGTATAGCTTGAAGCACAGACCCGATACAGGGCAATAATGTTCAGCAAAAATATAGCCAGATAAATGGACTATCGATTGCATTTTACCATTTCAAAATTGATTCAAAATCACAGACAAAGGTCGTCAAACTTTTTAGGCAAAACTTGACCCACCTTACCCTACCTACTAAACCAAATTATACTCAAACAATTAAACTAATAAACCGAGATAAATTGCAAAATATTTTGCTATAGCGCCAATCAATCGGTGGTATATATATTACTACAGGACAACATTTGGGGCTGCCTGCCATGGTGGTTACTTATCGCAGCATATTTATTTTAATGTATTCTCTAAGACTGTATGTATTTGGCATTCTGTCAAAACCCAGCTAGAAGCGGTCCATTGTCTTTTGGTACGATGGCGAAAAAATAATTGTTATTTCGAACCTGTTTAGGTTTAAAAACCGGACTTTGAGATCGCTCGTGAGATTGGAAGAAATCGAGAATCGGGTCGGAAATTCGAAATGTGTGAACATATAATCTAGGCATACAAACCAAACCACAAAAAGTGTAGCACCTCGCTTATGAAAACAAGAGAGTAAAGCCACAAATTAAAAAAAAACGTTAGCGCCGCTGCTCGGAAATTTGAGTGTATTGCTTTCAAAGATGAGAAAATCTTCAATGTTGAAACATCGCCCAATCATCAAAACAACCGGAACATGGGCACTGGGCGTCCCAGCAACTCTGCAGTCGTTGGAATCCATCTTGAACTTTTCGTTGCGACTGTAGAGGGTCGTTTATAGGAAAAATAGGTGCGGCTAAACGCACAAATCTTCACAAAGTGTGAAGGAAGGAAGCCACTACAAAACCGACTAGATATTCCAAAATTCAATGGTTGAATCTCGAATTATCATTTTAAATGTTGTTATTATTCGTTCAATTGAAGGAGTTACGCTTCAAAACGTGTGTCCGGATTATTTCTTGTCACACTGTAGTAGAAACGAATAGCACTAGGATAAATTATGAACAAAATAATTAATAAACATTGGTAGGAAAATTACAAAGTTATTCGATCACTCAAAATTAGCGCACCTTGTAGACACATACTTTTTGATCTTTTAATGTATTTGTTTTAATTTTTTTTGAAAGTTGGTGATTTGTAGAAAATTTCATTCTCTTTCAAATTGTTCTAGGTCAATCCAGTGAAATGATATATTCCAAATACGAAATCTGTATACATTTTGTATGGGGAGTGAAATCGAAAAAATGTACCCATACAAAAAAACGTATTTTGGCAAACGGAACTGAACTGACTTAGAACAATGTGTGAATATTCAAATGAACGAGAATGTCTACAAATCCTAGAAAAACTAGACAAAAATTGCTTGCATGCGTTCTCGTTTGGTGATTTCACTATATAAAAACGGATCGTCCTTGCTTAGGGCGTAGTCATCCTAAGATGAGACTTTTGACACGCGATTTATTGTGTATATGATACTGACTGTTTTCTAATGGGTATTTTCAAGTGCCGCTGAAGCCAAAACATGTCTTGTTAAATTGTAATGCGGATTCTGTCTGATCCAGACGAAAAACAAAATTTTATATTTTTAAATCTGTACTGCCCAGCTCGAGATTGCTGGAACTCTAAAGATATTGAAACCTATTTGTTTCGTATCGTGCAAACGTTTTTGGTCATAAAAAGCTCTTTGCGAGCAGCTTTTAGGGCTGATCGAACGCGAAAAAGATAATATATTTTATACTTTCGTGAGAATAGATGAAACAACACTCCGGAGTTCAATCGGAAGTCATCTCAGTGGACAGAGAGCGACAAACCCTCTCAATAGCCTAAAAATGCAATAGTAGGATTACGTCTTTATTTCGGAACTCAACGAGATTAATCTTCTTGAACTGCATTGAAATAGTTATAAAATAAGCATAGACTACATATTACCAAGACAATACGCAGAGCCAAAAATAGCCGAAAACGTAGTCAAAAATCAACGAATTGGGCTATGAATTACCACAGACTGAATTACCAATGACTAATAAATATTTCCATGTTCGAAAAAGTTTCCATTTAAATGAAGAAGTCTAAATAAAAAAAGGTGTATTTTGCAGATGTTAGAGAAGATGATATTAATCGAAGGTGATTGAAATGATGTAATTTATTAATTACATATTTGCCGATTGAAAGAATAGATCGTCATTACGGTACATAGCACAAAAAGGACGAAATGTTCCAAGTTCAGATCTTTATTAGCACAATTGAAATAAATTGATACAATTTCGAACGACGACATTTATTTTCTTTTCTTTCCAAAATGTCAATACTCTATTCTCTAATATGTTGCGGTATGGTTTATTGCGCTCTCTTCGTGCGCTAGGATCAAAGTGGAGCCCATCAATACGCAGTCGCAGAGTGCGCTGGCGCAGTGGCTGTGCCGCGTGCACAACAAGGTGAACGTGAAGCTGGGCAAGCCGGTGTTCGACTGCAGTAAAGTGGACCAGCGGTGGCGCGACGGCTGGCCAGACGGCTCGTGCGACTGAAGGCTGGGGCGAATGTTTTTCAGACGTGTTTTTGGATCATGTTATTATATACGATGCGATTGGGAATTGTGTAAATAAAAGTAGAGATAGACCGCGAAATAATATAGTAAATGTTGAACAAATGCTGACACTTTGATGTTCGATTTTCAGTTTAGTCCTAAAATGTTGCAATTAGTTAGCACGGGAATTCAATCCAGTTGCGAAAAATTACATTCAGAACTCAGAACATGCATAAAAAATCATGTTCAGAATGCAAATTACAAAGCGTTTTGAGAATGTTGGTATCTTTAAATTTCTACGTACTAAATTTTGTCATGTGTGAAAATCAACATTTCTTTAAATTTTATTTGTTCCAAAATGCGAAAAATGAAGTGAATAGCTGCAAAATACTACCCGAAGTCATAATAGTTCGCACATCTTGTAAATTGTAATGACGCAGTAATGTAGAATGAAAGTCATTATAATGTATTCGAGAAAAATCGCAGCCGAAGAGTCTCACCTATGGCTAAAGGCGTCCCATAAAGCAATATGAGCAATTTTTTAATTTTTTTTTAATGGATCTCATTCTCATTCTCATCAATTTGAGTATACGTACATTTTTCTAGGTCATTCCAGTATGAAGTTATGGTCTCCTAACCAAAGACAAAATACAAATATTTTGTATGGAAAAAATGTTTGATTTCACTCTCCATACAAAAAAATCAGAATTCCGTGTTTTCACGTGCATTAGTCCATTTTTATAATGGATATTTTTATATTTGGATCTGAACAAAATTATATTATTGTTTTCAGAGATTAAAAAACAAAATATATGATATAAAATGCGCACTGTTCGATTGAGAAGGCAGGCGTCACATTACATTTCACTACAGATTAAGGAGAGCATTTTTTTGTTTGTTCACATTTTAATCAAGTCCGTCTTGGCATTGGGGGAGACATCGACTTGTAGCGATTAGATGATGAGGTCTGCGGTTGCGGGCCACGAGGTGACATTGCCGGAGACGGTTTTGACGACCACTTGATAGGTGCGACCGGGTTCGAGTTGCTCTTCGAATTCGAGCGAGACGGCGGAGTCGGAGCCGCGACCGATGGTCTGCTTGCGGCTGGAATCGGCAAGGTAGACTTGGTAATGGTCGAAATCGGAGGTGCCGCTCGGCGCTTCCCACATGACCTGGAATGGTGAATTTGAAGAAAAAAATGTTATTTGGGACTTGGCACATAGAAACGATTGATGTTTTTGGACTTTAAAAATAATTGAAAATAAAATGCCTCCAGTTCTATCGTCAACTGGAATTCATTCTCTGTCCTCTGATCCTAGATTTCATAAAAAGGGGTAGTTATTCTGAATTATTATTATTGGTTCCCATAATGACGTTAATATGAAAAATATAAGTTTGCTTTAGTAAAAAAAAGAATGAAAAGAAATAAGAATGAAAAGTATTTAAAATAATATTTGTGTTGGGCGTTAAATTCCACTGCAGATGTTGCTGATATTTATGTGTCCTACTTTTTCAAAATGTCACTTCCACGAATATATAAATAACCAAGGCCCGGAAGTTAAGGGCCTAAAAAAGTACGTTTTAGGGCCCTAAAATAGTGGCTATAAACATTGAAAAAGGGTCTTAAAAACAAGAAAAATGGGTCTAAAAACAAGAAAAAGGGTCTAAAAATCATGATTTCTCGATCATATTTCGTAAAAATGGGTCGAAAGACAAAGCAAAATTAGTTCGTCATGCAATTATCGCACTAAGCACATTATAATGTGCTTATATAATATACGACGACGCGATGGTAGAGTGGGTAGCGTAGTCGGGTTTTGGAATCACAAGTTGCTGGTTCGAATCCCCGAAGCG
>JANTBZ010068167.1:0-44171 GCA_024741255.1 Exechia fusca | reverse complement strand
CCCATTACAGGTCTTGGCCTCCCTTCTATACTCTCCTTGTATGTGAAGAGTAGCAGGGCTTCATAATCGGTTTCGGGGTTAAAGATGCCATGTGATTAGCACAGCGATCCAAAGAGTAACCCTAGGCAACATTTAACGTCCTTCCTTTGGATCATCGTTGGGCTATGAATTGTGGTCCCATCTATGGTTTTATGCGTATTTGGCCCTCAGCGTATTTGGCCCACCAGGGAAAGAATGAGGCATTATAAATCGATAAAAAAGAGCATTTTGCAAGGAAGCGACGAATACTTTTTGAAGATGATCGAGATGTTGTAGAACCCCTGATTAAAGGCAATCAAGCTAAAATGAAATTATGTAGAGGAATTTAAAAAAATGTTCATCAAACATGTCCTATTTCTCCCGATACTTATCAGCCCATGTAGTATGTGATCGAATATCCTTGAGTTAGATCATTTAATCTGTTTTACTTCAAATACCTGACAGAAATAGATTATTGTGAAATATGATTGAGAATAAAACCAGAGGAATAGAACCAAACGAACATATTAGCAGAAGTCTATGGAAATGTCGCCAAATATATCGAAAGGCCTCCAATCCATGTTGCCGAAAGATTTCCATTTTCTTCGTATCCATTAACCATCCCCACTCACCTGCTGATACTCGAACAACTCCTTTCGCGGCCCCGCCTCCATAAAATACGCATACGGATACGTGTACTGCAACGTGTACCGGCATCTCGCCAGCAGCGCCGCCGCATTGAACAAATGCTGCCAATCGATCCACGTGCCCAAACTCTTCATCACCTTCTTGTTGATCCGCAACTTCAGTCGCTCCACCGTCTGCTGTTCCAGCTGCAACGACTTGCTATGATTCTCCCACCGCTCGTAATAATGCAGATACTTCTTCAGTGCCTCCCTCGCCTGCACGTGCACCGACTCGTTCGCAATGTTCGGATTCTCCTTATACCTCGAGCACTCGTAATACTCCGACCCATGCGTCTTCCAATCGCCCACGCACATCCAGCAGAAATCATGCTTGCAATTGAAGCACTGCATATGATTGCAGCCGCCATTCTTCTCGATGCAAATGTGACACTTCGGACAGTCCTTGGTGTGCGCCGAAATGTAATTGGCCGTCTCACTGTCGTCCGCACACTTGGTCAGCCACCGTCTAATCACGCGACACGCCGTCGGCGCATGATAGTCCGTTCCGCACCGATAGCAAAACGACGTCGCACAGCCGGTGCACGTGGCCTTCTTCGGCGCATCCGGATCGGCGGACTGCACGATCGTCTGGCAATTGGGGCCCGGACAGAAGCGCAGCTCCGGATGCGACTTGACGTAGTCGAGGAACGCAAACTGCTGGTACTTGTCGCGCACCGCCGGCTTGGTGAGCAGCTGCAGCACCAGCTCCTCGGGCACGCGCACCTGGCACTCGGTGGCCATGCAGCCGATGGCGGTGCTGCAGCCCAGCTGCACCTGCGTCTCAAAGTGCATCGTCCAGCAGTCGCGGCAGAACGAGTGCGCGCACGCCAGATGGAAGAACGCGTCGGCGGGCTGAGCGACGATGCAGACGGGGCAGCAGTGGAGCGCGGCGGCTTTCGGCGGCGACGGCGCCGACGGTTGGAGATGCAGGTGCGTGATGTTGGGTTGCGAGCGAGATGAGGCACTGGCCGGAGCAGCGGCCGAGATGTGGGACAGGGACACCTGCGACGATGAGTTGGATGAGGAGGACGAGGACGTCGCTGGCGAAGTGGAGGTCGATGAGAGAGGCGACGATGCCGACGAGGAGAGCTGCGAGTGGGAGACGGCGGCGGTTTTCGGAACGGTGGCATCGGCGGCAGTCGTCGAGGCGGAAGCCAAACGACCGATTGGCATTGTTGACGACGACGAGCTGCTGCCGGAGGCATTCACCGGCGGTTTGATGCGAGCGAAGATCTGGGTGGGAAAATAAGAAACGGAACGGTGAGTTCAATTGTCCGACAGGTGCAACAGCTGCGACGACCGTACTCACCATCAGAGCGGCGGCATTCTGGCGGTACTTTTCGACCACGTCGGCGATGCGCCACTTGTGCTCGAGAAGCAGCACCTTGGCCAGCGAGGGCGACACTTTGATGACATTGGAGAGCTGTTCGACGGTTTCGTTGAGCAGTTTCTCGACGGCGTCCGTGTCGAGGCAGGCGTACTCGAGATGCTCTGGGTCGGTTTTGCGGCGGTCGATCGGTTCGATGTCGACGTCCGGGACGCCTGGAGAGGTGGCAAGAGATGTTGGTGATTGTTATGTGATAGTTGTTATGAGTATATAAATGATATGTAGAGCTCGAGTGCTATGTGCTATGCGATATTTACCAACGTTGTAGTAATCATCGTACTCGCACTCGTTGCCCGACGAGTACTCCATGTCCGATTCGCCAGACATGATGGGGCCGATGGGTGGGTGTGAGTGGGAGCTGTGACATTGAAAAAGTAAGCAAATTACAAAACATGCAACCTCCGCGGCTGTCTTTAGTTCGAGTGCACAAAACACGCAAGTATACAAAGCACGCACACTCGCATGTACTAATACTCTAATACACACGAACTTACAGTGATTCTATCCTCGCTTTTATCCGGATACACTTTGCAAGCACTTTGTGAAGACGATAACTTTAGAGTGTTTATAATTGCATTGATATTGATTACTATTCAATTGGATTGGCACATACGCAAAAGGCTGGGGTTTATTGTTCACTATGCAGCAACCAGCAACGCGAATTACAATTACACAAACTACAATACTACAAACACTAACAAAATGTATACAGTGATGCCGTTTTCTTGGAGTCGAAAATCGAATGATACTTAAGCCGCTTAAGTACAGAGTGCTAAGTACGAATGACAGTTCAGCGCAAAGATGCCAACTGGAAATTATGTAAAATTGCAGCAAATTCATTTAGAGTACTTTGGAAAAATATAATTTCTGAAAATATATACCGAATACGAAATTATTTTCAAACTCTAACTATATTCCATATTTACTCTCATGTGTGTCAAATAATATTTTTGCCCAATACATATGGTCCGCCACTTTGCCGCTTCGCACAAACGTCACCGCACAAGAGAACCAGCGATTGAGCACATTTCTGCACTTCTGCCTTCTGCACAGCTCGCACACATTTTTCCGCGTACTTCTGTTTTAGCGTTCCGTCGTGCTTGTTGTTTCGCCTGCCGCCTCCGCCTTCGTTGTTGTCGTTCTACACATTTACCTCACGCTCCGTCGTAAATCGCGCACCAGCCGAGACTCCGCCACAACGTGCGTCAGTGCGCGCCCCCCCCACGAAACCATCGGCTCAAACTACCAAGCAGTAGCACGCCGCAATCGTCGGACGCCTCCCCAGCGCACGCATCAGCCGAAGCGAAGCCAAAACAGTGCACGCGCATATTTCTTGTTATCATCATCATCGTCGCCAGCAGCGCAGTGCCCACACAAACACACACGCACAGGTGCGCGGTAAGTGACATTTGGAACATTTCGCAGGCTCGCACAAATATATTGGTTGTGGGAAATTTCCATCGGACATGCGTTATATCGGTTTTACACACGCATGTAGCATTTGTTGATTTTATCTAGAGAGTTTGAGTGAATGGGGGGTATGTATGTTGGAGAAGTGTGGTGCTGGGCAGTGATGACGGCCGCGGCGTCGGCGTCTTGTTTTGAACACATACTCGAGCTCACATATTCGCATACACACATCGACAATGAATATGCGGTTGCTATAAATATGTGACTCGATTACGCACGAGTACACTGGCGGGCAGCTTTGCAATTCAAACCCAGCTTATGGGTATCGAAATACTTGATGTGCGTCCATCACTCGCTGCCCGCCACTGTCTACGATCATGTGTGGTGTGTATGTGGGTATCTGCAATCACTGTTTTTCGCTCAAACACGCAGTGTGTCTGCGCTCACTGGTGCGCCAACTAGACATCAATCTAGCGACGTGTTTTGTTGCCCTCACGTGTCACATACAGACCAAGCAAACAGTCGAGTGTCGTTAGTGGCCTCTTGCTACTTGTCGCACAATTAGCTTATCAATGCGCAGCAGCAGTACAAAACAGACCGACACACAATCGGCGGTAGACCATTTTGACATATTTGTGCCGTGACTTTTCATCCATTTATATAATGATGTCAGATCGGCTCGATCTGGTCGCCGTTTGTCCAATGTCCCATAGACGGCAATATCATCGCTACTTTACTGTGCGGTGTATCTGCATTCATCCGCTAATGCTGCTATAGTCGGTCAAGCGTTGGATCCGCAATTCCGTTGATTAGCTACTTTAATTAAGCCATGCATAGTTCGTGATGTGCCTATTACGAGAATGTGAGTTGCGGTGGTGGAAGCGTGCGGTTTTTGGTTGGTCGGATACGATGAATAGACGTGCGTCGTATCATAATAGTTTGCCAAGCCACATCACACACACGCGCTCACAGAAGCAACACAGAGCATTTGGATTGGATAGAAACTGAACTGGGCTCGCATCGAAGGTTATTGACACATGTGGGGGACGCTCCTAAGCATTCGCGTTTTGCACGGCGTTCGAGCGCTTGGCCGCCGAAGAACGCCGGAGAATGCGAAGCATACACACGCACAACTTCGGATGCGGAGTGCTGTTGGACTGGACCGGTGTGTTCTGAATCAACACCAGTAGGGGAATTCGCTAGATTTGCCACTTTTCCTTTTCACACCGAGGTTCGAGATAAGTTTGTGTGGCGGACGCCACATGCGTGTTTACACAATGCGATCGCGCAGAAATATTTCAATAGTAAAATAAAGTATACGTAAGCGCTTGTCTGTGCGTAGCGTCGTTCGATCTCGCTCTTAATTTTGGCTCGGTGGAACCGCCATGCGTGTGTATATTTTATTTATATATATTCTTGTATTATATAATTTTAATAGCACGCGCTCGATGACGATTTGGATGTGTTGAGTGTCTGTTGGTATAATGTTAGGTGAAGTAATGTAGGGAAACCAAATATTCAACTTTTTGCTTAGTTAACCATTCTTGTATCTTACGAATGAATGAATCGATCGAAATAGTGGTTCCCTTTGTCAAAGCAGCGTAAAACTCTTCTCTAAATCTCTGATATAAACGAGCTAGACATAAACAAATTATATTACACCAGCAACAAACATTTGTGCCTAATATGCACATGCCACATACCACGATCGGTTCAAATCACTTTGAAATATGAATACCGATTTACACATTCAGCTTCCATACCGGTTTCTTTGCATTTAATTAATGCGTCCCTCTCGGTCGACGTCTCGTCTTGCTGTGGTTGAATCGTGTAATCGCTCAGACGTTGTACACTCTAAAAAATGCAATATTATACTATTTGGAGTCCGAACGTATTGTATAGATCTTCTGGTCGTAAACGCACTCACACATACTCAACGACCTAAATCAACACAAGATTGAACACATTTGTACCTAGTGGGCATATCATCACGATCGGTTCTTCAGAAAACCGACTGAGCTCAATTTACTAAATTACATATTCGAGCTATTAGTTTAATAAAGAAAAGCAAGTAAAATTCTTGCACTTGGCAGAACTATGGTTTTATCACCAAATAATACTTCAGCTATGTTGTCAATAATTTGTCCCTCAGTGTATCGGAATGCGGTTATATTCCTATTCCTACGTTGTTATGGTTGTGAAACCCCAAAAACCCACATTGATACCTCATGCATATACGCATTCTCAATGCATATTATGTACGATGTACGTTTTTGTTGCATCTTTTTGCGTCTGTCTGATAGTCTGATCTGTGGGACCCATTTGTAATTTGTATATAGCGAGTGCGATGCGAGATGCGACGTGATCCAGCAGCGTTCATGTTTACACCACGTCTTATCTATCTTTATATACACTTTCGAGTGTGAATGTGTGCATTTGTTGAGCGCTGCTGCTGCATCACACACTCCATGTGGTATATTTTTGATTCGGTCACGTTCACGTTGTCAGTTGTCACACACACGCACACTTTGCGTCTTGTTCTCCATCGCGTGGCATCGCGATGTGCTCTTCAATTGTGCCCCCGTTCGCCGCTGCGAGTTCCTGACACTATCCGCGTAGCCGACACACACAAATTACCAGCCTTCCGCTCCCGCCTGAGTGTGAGTAGTGTAGTGTCATGATCATTTCTCAACTGTCCGGACTTGGCGGCAATCAAAACTTCTTTGTCTGTGCCTGATTAATTGGACTGGAATTTTTGCTGTGCCGTGTGTGTAAATTGCCCGTAAACGTATTGGCATAATAATCATCATTAAAATCGCGTTATCACATACAAAGTCTCGTCGTGTTTTCGTGACGGTTCGGCTCTAGCATATTCGTCTCTAGACGCAGTGTCGATGTGCTGACGATAAGGAAAGACAAAATATTCAATATGAAAACTCAGCGAGGCACAGAATGCAGAGTGTAAACGTAGGCAATATCGTTTTCGTTACGAAATCCCAAGTCCAATGACCTAAATAAACACGTTTCGATTGCGGTTTATTACCAGAGTATGTGTGCACCTTGAAAGGATGCTCTAGAATCGATGGCTTCCAGTGTGTGCATAAAAATATCTTTTCAAGTGTTGAGTGTTTGATCAAGCTCTTTAGTACATATCGATCGCCGTACAGGGTGGCAACTATTTTGATCTGGCCATTTCGAACGTTGACCGTGCATGCCACGCACTCGCTGTATTCGTTCGAAAGTCAAATAAACAGACCATCTATCGCCTTCTGATGGGTGATTTAATGGTTCCGCACTTCCAGGTTACGTGTGCGCGAGTTTGGCATGAAAAATCCGTGCGCTTGAAACTGTAATATAAACAAATGATTATAATAATAGTTCGTACAATCGCCGAAAACACTCTCGCAGTGATTCCAACGTACATAAAGTGCGGCTGTTTACGCAACACCCCACAAGCAACGCTCATCATCGCTCTCAACGTGTGTCTGTGTGTTCGTGTCTGTCTGTTCCAGCGCCCGCCACAACATGCCCAAACATTCGGACGCCCGAACAACCGATGCTATCGCTGCCAAACGCCAGAAAGTCAGCACCATCGACGACGATGCCGATGCCGAAGCCCCAAAGACATCGTCGACAATTCGCTCGGTGCTGGCCGACGAACTCTGCGATCCGGTGCCGCTGGAACCGGTCGTATGCGCCCAGCTCGCCAATCCGGCGCACATTGCCGGAGCAATGCGAGCGCTCCAGTCTGTGCTGCCCTTGTCCGCACGGCTGCAGCACCTGAAACGCGTTCGGCACGATCGGCGCATCGTGTTGTTCACGCAGCAGCAATTCGTGAACGATGTGAGCGCAGCAGAGTCCGCGGATTTGCACAACGAATTGATGGCCCTCGTCTCTCACACCCCACCCACACCGGATTTGATGCTGGGCCTCTCGGACATCAGTAGTGCTGCCGATCTTACTGCCCTGACCGACCGATACTTGCGTCACAAGGGCATCGATGCGGCGATCGTCGCTCAGCTGTGCGCTGAGCCCGTTCATCTACATCAAGTGGCATCCGTGCAACCGCAGCTGCGCTGGCAATTCTCCGATACCAACGAGAGTTGGCCGTGCAAATTCCATCCGAATCAGCGGCTCGAGGCGCAACACGAGAATCGCGTGTTCGATGCGCGCCAAACGGCAGAGCACGTGCGCTACATGAACATTGTGCACGCGATTGCGAGGACCGAGGAAGGGCGTCCGACAGGAGTAGCTGTGGATCCACGCAGCGGTCGGATTGTGGCCGTAGGTTGGGCGGAGCCGTCTGCCCGGCATCCGTTGATGCACAGTGCGATGCAGCTGATCGATGCAATGGCGCGTTCGCAAGGTGCTGGTGCATGGAACGATTGGCCTGGTGCGGAGTTGACTGCAGAACCAGATGACGACGCTGATGCGAAACTGTGTTTTGGTGGAGTTCCTCTTCGCGTTCGAACCCTGCTGGCAGAGGAGTTTCCGCAAGCCGTGATTGGGGCGCAGCGCGCGGCGACACAATCGGACGGAGTTCGGCAATCGCTGAGCGATGAAGACGTCGATGGCAATGACAATTTGTCCAAGTTTGGACCGTATTTGGGCACCGGATACGATGTGTATCTGAGCGAGGAGCCGTGCATGCTGTGCGCCATGGCGCTGGTGCACAGTCGCGTGCGAACGGTATTCTTTGGCCGATGCACAAAGAGTGGAGCCCTCTCGACGTTGGCCAAGTTGCATACAGTGCGAGCGCTCAATCATCATTATGCAGTGTATCAGATTGACGTATAGAAACATGTTCAACAAATAAACAGTTCGATAAATAATTAGTTATGTATTCATTTATCTGCAGTTTGCTTCTCAGATCCATGTACATTGACAAATGATTTTATCCGTCGAACATTGTGTTTCTTGTTGAGAATATGTTAGCAAACTTGGGGAATGAATGTCATTCGCGAAAATATTCAAAAACATATTTTCCAAAACTAATTCTCTCAAAATAGAATAAATAATTAAATCATTATGCATTTTTTTTAAATATGCATACTATTGTTTTTAAGAATTGATGGTAAACAATTATTTCGTTCTTATATACTCGCCCCTGACTGTTACACACCAAACCAATCTGGTACTTCAACCATCCAATCGTCATCATCAGCATGATGAATGATGACTGAACAAATTACAACTACAACAAACGTACACATTCGAGTTTCTCTAGCACGCTGACGCTGACCAAAGTGATGCAGATTAATCATTCCTAATTGTCGGCCAGCCGCCACTACAAGCCTCCAAGAACCGTTCGCAATCTTCCGCACGGCTGCCCGCCAACTGCACTCAACTGTTCACGCGAATTCCGAGTCGTCGATGTGTTCGCACGCACACAAACCGTACACATCGAATTTCGCGCAAGTACAGTTGCGTGAAAAGCTATCATCATCGACTGTCATCGGCACATCGTAGCAAAACAAACCACGAATTCGCACACTCAACGCCTCCGGCGGACCAGCAGCATGTCTCGCGAGCCAATGCCCATGTCGCGCTTGCCGCCAATCTCAAACAAGCGGCCACCGCTGCCCAATCCGGCGAAAAGTCGTAGCGCCGTCTGGCGCAGCTATCGCGTCCTGAATGCCGCCCGCCGTCTCATCGAGTGCATCGAGTGCAAGAAGCGCATCTACTATGCCGGCACATCCAATCTGGCCAAGCACCTGCGCACGCACGCCAAAAACCCAGGCGCCCTACATCCACATCCAGCGGCGCAACGGAGATCCACCAAAGGCGGCATCAAAGCGGAAGCCTCTGACGAGGACGATGCCGAAGTCACCAGCGATCACGACGAGCACATGCAAGCGGTGCGATCGCTGCGCTCGGAAACCGCCGAACATCATCTCGGCGACAATGCTGAGGCGGGCGCCAACGACGGTGCTTCCGCCGCCGGCGGCGACGGATGCGACCTCGACGAGGCCGTCCAATCCGATGCCGACGACGGCGCCAATGGCGGTGGCGAGACCGACGATCCAGACTGGAAAGACCCAACCGCTCCGACGGAAACCGGAGCCACTGCGGCTGCCGTAGCCGCAACCGCTCCGAACCCCGCTGCGCGGGCGCCGGTGCGCAAACACTTCAACAAGCAGAAGCGCAGCCGCGTCTGGGAGCACTTTACACAGGCGGGCGAGGGCTTCGCCCAGTGCTCGTACTGCACCTCACTGTTCTCCTACCAGGGCGGCAGCACCAGCAATCTCGGCCGGCATCTGTTGCTGCGCCATCGCGTGCCGCTGCCCTCGTGGCGCTCGCCCGCCGATGCGCTGTTCCAGCGGCCGTCACGCGCCAAGCAACCGGCCAAACTGGTACCAAAGTCCGAGGATCTGAGCTTCGACCAGATCATCGACTTCGAGGTGGAGCACGCTGGCGCCGGCGATGCGGCCATGGCCGACGATGACGACGGTACCGATGGCGGCGGCTTCATGCCGCCGACGAGTGCGGGTCCGAACTCGCTGTGGCGTCATTTCGTGCGGCTGGACCCGCAACGCTCGCAGTGCAAGCTGTGCATGCGACACTTTGTCTGCGCGCGGCCGAAACCGCGCGTGATGGCCGAGCATCTGGAGACCGAGCACAATGTGATTGTGAAGCTGAGCGCTGTGGAAGCGGCGGAAGTGACGACGTCGAAGGGTCCGCGGAACCGGACGTACGATGAGATCCCGCTGCTCGACGACGACGACAACGGCGGTGGCGGCGATGACGGCCACCACACGTACCACGACGACGACGACGACGACGACGGTGGCCGCCACACCGATACGCATGCGGAATCCAATGGTGGCGCTGCAACCCAATTGGAGTCCATCGACATCGGGGCGTCGTTCGTCTTCCAGCCGGACGGCACCTGTGTGCAGGAGTACTTTGAATCTGATCCGCTGAACGCAACGGTGGTTGAGCGAGCGACGTCGTCGTCAACGACGACTACGACGTTGAAGCTGATTACCGAAAAGGCAGAGGTTGTTGCATCCGGTTGGTCGCCTATTCGAGACAACGATGGTCACTCGATGATCTTCCAGTCGCCGCCGACGCCGGCCAAACCGAAATTCACGCTGCCTGCAAATTCGCCGGGTGTGAAGGCGCGCTTGTCCTCCTCCGTCAAACCCAAAGCCATCCTCAACGCCGCCTTCTACTCGCACGCTGACGCCCGCCTCCGCCGGCTCCTCACGCACGACCTGGCCGGCACATCGCCGCCGGCCAACTATCGCGCGCCCTTCGAATCGGACGCCGCCCTCGAGCAGCTCACCGCCAAGTACCAAGAGATGATTGCGCGCATCAAGGCGCAGCTGCAGCGCACCTCGCACGTCGCCCTGACCGCCTCTTTGCAGCGCATGCAACGCTCGCCCTCTGGCAGCGGGCTGCTCGTCGAACAGCGCGCCTTCGTCTATCTGGCGATCACGGCGCACTTCATCACGCAGCCCGACTGGCGCATGCACGCCGTGCTGCTGAACTGCGGCCGCCTGGAGACCGGAGGCCAGGCATCCAGCGTGCCGCTGGCGCAGCAGACGGGCCATCCGGATCGGGCGATGCGCGCCAACATCACGCGCTGGCTGCAGACGGCCTGCACGTTCTGGGGCATCGAGCAGAAGGTGTTCGCCATCGTGTCCGAGGATCGGGTGCACAGCGCCGGCAAGCCAAAGGCGGCGAAGAAGCGGGCGGCGGCGGCGGATGACGACGATGACGACCTGGAGGACGGCGGCGCCTTTGGCACGGCGGCGCGTTCGTTCCGCTGGTCGCGCCTGCAGTGCTTGGACCGGCAGCTGAGCGAGTGCCTGACGGCCGGTCTGCAGACGCACGAGTTCGAGTGCCTGCGGCTGCGCTTCAAGTCGATTCTGGCGCAGTGCGTGAACGACCAGCGGCTGGCGTCGAGGTTCCGCTACTTCAGGCAGCTGGAGGCGGCGACGGCGGGCGCCCAGATGCCGCGGTTCGCCGACGACGACGACGACGTCGACGACGATGGCGGCGACGGTGCGGCGATGTTCGACGACTGCAGCGGCAGTCTGTGGGGTGGCGGCGCCGCGCAGCAGTGGCGCCGCACGCTGGAGGACCTGCGGCGGATGTGCGTGCTGCAGGCGCCGCTCGATGCGACGCTGGAGTCGCATCTGCACCAGGTGCAGACGTGCCGCGAGCCGTTGGACGCGGATCTGGAGGTGCAGCGGCCGGAGACGCGCGTGAGCACGGCCGACTGGATGGCGGTGCGAGCGCTGCGCCGCTGCCTGGAGGCGTTCTCGGTGGTGCTGGACGAGCTGCGGTGCGCGGGCAAGGGGCCGGAGGCGCAGCGGCAGGTGAGCACCAGCAAGACGCTGGTGCTGCTGCACGGCGTGCAGGCGCAGCTGGACCAGCTGCGCAACTGCATGTTCGAGACGGCCGGCTCGCGGGATATGGCGACGCAGCTGCAGACGGGCGTGACGACGGGCATGGGGAATGTGGAGTGCGATCTGCTGCTGGCGGTGTGCACGTTCCTGGATCCGCGGTTCGGGGCGCAGGGCTTTGCGAAGACGGCGCCGTTGCGCATGTGCAGGGTGCACGTGGAGATGCTGTCGGGCAAGGTGCTGCTCGATGAGAGAGAGAGCGCTATGACGATCGCCGAATCGGCGCCGATGTGGCACTGGATGGACAGGCAGAGGTGCGCGCAGCGTCGGAAACGGGAGACGGGACTGGTGCAGGCGGAGCGCGAGGTCAACTTCTATATGGATCAGGTGGCTGTGGATCGGAGGGCCGATCCGCTGGAGTGGTGGCGGACGGCTGGCGCGAAGGTGTGCCCGCGGATGGCGCAGCTGGCGGCGAAGTATTTGGCGCTGCCGGCGACGTGTGGGCTGAGCCGACGGGCACTGGTGGGGGCGGAGCGGCTGGCGGTGGGTGGCTGGCGGCTGGGCGGGCCGGCGATGAAGATGGTGCTGTTCATGCAAGAGAATATTAGGTTTTACGATGATGAGGAGAATGGGTGGACGGAAGTGGCTGGGAGCTGGGGCGTTGGTGCGGAGTCGAAATAAGAGAGAGGGTGGGAATGATTTCATTGTGCGTAGTGTAATGGATTATGAAGTACGCAATGTATAGTTGACGATGTGGAAAATATAGAGAACACGGGCGATCACGCAACGGAACAAACGAAGTGTCTACCGAATAAGAATCTTTATTGTAGAAGATGAATTAATTCATTTATTATGTTTATGATTTTAAGACAAATGTTAATTAGAGTAAGAAAAACATACTTTGAAATGATGAATTCATCATGTTTATAATTTTAAGATACACATGTCAATTAGAGTTAGAAACATACTTTGAAGTTTTCAAGTATTTGATAAAAATAATGTCCATTGATTTTAATCACAGTACGCCAATGAATAAAGTTTCGAATGCAAAATCAAGAGGTTTTATTCAATGTATTGCATTGTGCGTTGTTTGTTTAACTCGTACGTGGTTGGTGAACAAATATAGCGTTGTAGGTTGTCGCGAAAATATAAAACTTCCGAAATCGGTGTGAACACTTATTCCTCCAATGCGCGAATATTTTGCGACTATCAACGCTCAATTTCGCACACCACACTATCATCGCCGCGCTAACGCGCTCAACCAACTTGATCTTGACCCCAACGACACAATGCCGTTGACATCGCCAAATTCACGTCACACACACTGAATTGGTCCATATTGCCACCATTCGTTGCCCACTTGGCCGATCACTGTGTTGATTGTCGCGCAACAATTAATATTTATATGCTCTTTCCTCTCCGTCGCATTTCGCACACATTACAGAATTGAGCCGACTGCCGAGATCTTCGTTCCACGAGCGCGCTCGCCGCCTCCGCCTCTACTCTCATAAGCCAGCCACATACGCTTACCAATCTACACACGAGACGCTGCCCACTCAACCAACTGTCGTCTGTCACGAGGCTACTCTGTTTTGTTTGCGCTCCGATTGCCCTCCGCCAATTGATCCCAATTGATCGCCGCCGACTCCGCCAACCGAAACCACAACCACCGCAGCAGCAGCAGCAGCAGCATCAGAGAGAAACGTTCGACGAATCCAAAGATCGTTTTCGTCTCGTTATATCGTTTTGCGTTCGCTATAAATCCCACGAATCGACCGAACCACCAACCAACCGACGAATTCTTCCCATCAACGACGTCGCTCCCAACCAGATCAATCAACAAAACAATTTGCAACGGCCGCGATCAATTTTAATATAAATTGTCGCCGCTACTCAACATACACACACACACACGAACACGCGCTCGTCGTACAATACCAGCAGATGCTGTGATCTTCGTGCCTGCTCTATTGACTGATACACATAACACATATGCATACTCACCAGTGCAACCATCACAAACCCCTTCGGCAGCAGCTCCAGCAAAGTGATCGTCGTCGTCGTCATTGATTAACCACAAGTGTCGTAGTGAACAAGCCAAGCGCACACTCACTCACACATTGAACACACACACCAACACTGGCTCTCTGTTTGCCGCAGTCAGTTCAAATTACACACACTCACACACACGCCGAGGCATTCGAGCGCGCATACGAATGTCTTCTAACTGTCTAAATTATTTATTAAACATTATTGTGTTGCGCACACGCGCCGCTTGATTCGAGACAGAGCACAGAGCGCTCTTCTCTCGCACACGACGAACGCACACACGCACACAAGACCGAAGACTCCAGCCGAACCGCGAATTGTCGTCGTCGACGCCGCAGCGCAGACACCACAATTTACAACTACTACTACCGTACTCCACCGTCGACGACCGAGTCGACAAGACCGCTGCCGCTGTCGCCCGTCTCGCAGTGTTCGCTCGCGATTTGGCGTATGAACAACACCAGTAGTATCGTGGTCACCGTCACTTCTGTGCCGCCGCTACAATGAAAATGATGTGCTCGTTTGGAATGGCGAAGCTCGGCTTCGTCTTCTGATATCGTGCCGTCCGCGTCCGCACACTCAAACATCAAAATACCGCACATCCATCAACACATCCAAACCACCACCCGCAGCAGCTGAAGTTAACAATCCGCGCGTGTGATTACACAGAAATATACGCAAAAAACACGTCGTCGTCGCGAGTGAAAAAACACACACCAGTTAGCACACAAACAGTGCGCGAAATCTCCGGCCCGGCTCAATAGTCTCGCGTCAACAATCCTGCTGTCAGTGTGTGCGCGCGTGCGTCTGTTATCGTCTCACAACCGTTCAACGACAGTCGCCGTCATCGCAGCCGAGAGATACCGCGTGAAACCGAACACTCCGACCACCAACCTCGTACCAAACGAACGAACCAAACACATTCAACACCTCACAGCTCCCACACACACGTGCATCACGAGTGTGCGAGAAGTTTATCGAGTTTTGTTGATTTTGAGCGCGTTTACGTCGATTGGCAGCGTTTGTTTCCGACTGTGGTTTGACCACCCCACAACCACCCCACAAACGTTTCGTGAATGACTAATCCAACCGGTTTCAGCCACGCTCGTGTGATCGTCGACAGCGATCACAAAACTCTCGCGCCCGTCGGCTACATCAGTGTGCTGCTGATAATATAACGCGCGAGTGAACTACACAAAATACACTTTACACTTGAACTATATACAAAGACAATACACCACCCCCAATCCACCCTACGACCCACACATCGATCAGACTGTTAACGGTTCCCGTGTGCGTTCGCCAGCCAGCCAGCTAGTTCGACCAACGGTTTACCCAAACGCGTTCACCATTCGTCCGCACGGCGACCGCCACCGACGCCCCGACCGGCCCCGATCCATGGATCAAGTGTCCAAACGCTCCGAATTCTGTGTGCATATGCTGGACAAAATGTTGTTGAAAGTTGAGAATACCCTATTGCGCAGCCATCGTCAGCGTGAGACCACCGGGATCAAGAAATTATACAATTCGTTCTTCGTTATGTTTTAACTAACTGGCGCGCGTGCAAAGAGAG
The DNA here is from genome assembly GCA_024741255.1 of Exechia fusca. Lineage (NCBI taxonomy): Eukaryota > Metazoa > Arthropoda > Insecta > Diptera > Mycetophilidae > Exechia > Exechia fusca. Next base: position 28,694 of record JANTBZ010068167.1, on the reverse strand, counting down.
CTTTTTCGTCACCCATCGAGCCACCACCCACCACCACCCACCTGAATCACACACACCCCCGAACCAGCGCACAAATTCGCATCAGACCACCGCACCTACGATAGCAGCAGAAAATCCATCTCGTCAACGATCCCATCTCATCGCGAGTGTGTGTGTGCGTGTTTTGCGTTTGCCGACCGGTGTGTATGAACAGGAGCGAGATCCATCCACCTGTTCACGCGTGATTGTGTGCGACGTGCGCGTGACGAGAAAACCCGCCCGTGTGCAAAGTATTAGAAGTGATTGGTGCGCAGATTTCCCTATTGACAGTATTCTAAATCGCCCGTTCCGATCGCAACAGTGATCCTAAAAATTAAAATTACGTGTGTGTGTCTCTGTTTCGGTAATCCGCTATTCGTAAAATATTCGTTAACATACGCACGTTTGTAAAATCGTGCACACACACACACACACATTAATCCCAACGGATCGGATCGCGTATCGTTTCCGCGTAATTCGACACAATCATCTGCACTGCATCGCATCGCGTTCGTCGCCAAATGTTCTACACAATGACCAACTCGTGCGTGGACTTCCGTTGAGCGATTCGTTGACGCCGTTGACCATCCTTCGAGGGATTCATCGTTCGACGCGGAGGTGCCCAGAGATCATCGAGCACCGTCGCCGGACAGCAAAGTATCCACCTCTTGTTGCCCGACGGACTTCGACCACGGATTATTGTTTCTCGTCCGGCTTTTTGGAAGCGGAAGAGGAGAGCAGCAGTCAGTCAGAGAAGTCTTAACCGAGTCCGGGGGAGTAACAGCGCGGGTGCTTCGCACTGCTGCTGCTGCCGCGCAATCGATCCGCACGAATGGCGATTACGGTTGCGAAACCCTATTTCTACCAAGATCTCAGCACGTTGAACGCCCTCGAACCTCGCGGGTTGTCGGTTCAGCCTCATCAACACCATCAGCAACAGTCCCATCATCATCAGCCACAACAGCATCATCAACATCAACCAAACCACCACCTGCAGCAGCAGCTAAGTCAGCAAGGATTCCTCGACTGTCAGCTGACCGACCCGATGGAATTTGGCCTGAACGCCGCTATCGACGACGAGGTGAGTGAGGTGCCGTTCGGCTAAAATATTTTTCAAAACACCGACAGGAGACGGCGATGTGGGGCATTTTTGCCTGCCATGAATATTTCGCAAGCATTCGAATGACGATATGGTTTGTTTCCAATGCAGAACATTTCACGCCAGCACGGATTCAGTGCGCACGACATACTCAACGAGTTTACCGATCCGACGGGCATCGCATCGTTCATCGATACCAAGGACGTTTGGTCCAACGAGTTTACCAAGTGTAAGTTGGTTTTATCATTGATAAGTTAGCCTTGAACCCCTTAGAATCTACATGAATCATATCTTTGTTAACCAGGTTTGAGAACAGACAGCAACCTGGAGTCCAATCAGCACGACGTCGGTGGCGGTGGCGGCGGCGCGGTCGGCATCAACGGCACTCTGACCGTACACCATCTTCAGATGCAACAGCAACAGCAGCAGCTGCAGCAGACCGGCGGACGCAAGCGTCGTTGCGTCGAATGGGGCGATCCGCTCGGACTGCAACAGCAACAGCAGCAGCAGTCGAGCAGCAGCGGCAGCGACTCCGATGGACTGAGTCCGACCGTTGCCAAATTGGCGCACAACGGCAATGGCATCAGCCACAACGGAAACGGCAGCGACAAGCAACTGAATCGCAAGAACAACTCATCGGCGGTCAGCACTTCGAATTCGTCCAACAGTGGTAAGCGGTCGATTTTGGCGGTAAATTTATGTTCAGTGTACCTGCGTCTCAATAGTCGACATGAAACTCGGATTTCTCTCTCGCTCTTTGAAATGTATACTTATTACAAGTGTCTTTATCACTCGATTCAACGACAACAAGTCGCCCGATCGCCGTTCTCTGCACACAAACGCAGAGTTCGCTACTGGTGTCTGGTGAGGGTCAAATTGCACTGATAAGACTCACATTATTATATTCGTGTGTACACATCACCGCTCCGCGCTCACAACAGAGCACATGTGCGCGTTCGATTGCCGAGTGTCGTCTCGTTTTGCGTGTTAGTGCTCCGCATTTTGCCGCCGATCGTACACGTAAAATTACAGAACTGTACAAAATTGTACACCGACCAAGAGTTTTTGTAACGGGTGATCGATTTCGGTTGAACAGCCATTAGCCGCCGTTTAACGTACACGCAAAACACGAACCGTGCCGTGCAACAAGTGATTCTATCGCGCGCATTTCCATTCCGGAATGTTTGTGATTGTTTGTGGACTATAAGTGTGCTAAATAGACCCGAGTGCTGGCGATCGGCCAGAGCATTTTATTCAGCTACCCTACACACACACGGACAGTTTGGGTGGCCTAATGTGTTACGTTCGAATCGATCGACGTGATAATTCCAGTCAAAACATACACACGCACGAATTCAAGCGGCTCACGTGTTGGGCCGCCTATGTTTGTGTACCTTTGTGACTGTGCTGTTTCGGTGTGTGTGTATGTAAGCAATTGAGAGTATGCGTCGAGTGCTCGTGCAATGGATCGAGACTACACGAAGCGCTACTGTCGGCACAACCCGACCAACACGAGCGGTGGTATGTAACAGCAACTAGACCTAGAGAGCTTTCGGTTTGGTTTATCTAATAGAATGGGACAATTGGTTGGTCGTTATCTGGTGCGTACCGGCGGCGACGTCCGCTCTCTCGCCGTTGGCTGATAAGATTAATATGATATTGCATTATAAACCATGCCATAGACAAGATTCGCAGATAGTTTGGCACCAACGTTAATTTTTTGGCGAACAAAAAATATAGAGAAACATGTTTTCAATGGTGCTAATTGGCATTGAGCGGCAAAATGAAATTGTGTTATCCATCTATTATCGACCGTTGAACATGTGTGTGCAATTATAACAGGTCGCCTGGGCTGGACCGATGAGATCGATTTCGACATCAACAGCGAGCTCGCCAGCAACAGCTATCTGAACAAGTACGTTTTGATCGACATTTGCTTTCGAATTGGACTTTAACACTAGCATTTCGCACTCCATTGCATGCGCAGCGATGCCTTTCTGTCGCTCTCCTCGGCACTGACCATCTTGAAGCATGAGATACCGTCGCCGTCCAGCGAGCCGCAGAAGAACGGCGCCCAACATCCGATGCAACAGAAGAACAACAACGCACAGGATTCGGTGAATGATGCCATCCAACATCAGCAACAGCAACTGCAGCAACAGTGCTCAGTTGCCGACATTGTCGGCCTCAATGGTCATGCCGCCACTCACTCGAACAGCAACAGCAACGATCAGTTGCCGCAGTCGCAGCACATGCAACAATCGGCGCAGCCACAATTGCACCAATCGAGCGGACCGTTCAAGGGTTTATCGGCCTCGGCACCGGCACTCGAGTCGACCAATGCCACCAATGGCCAGCAGCAGACGGACAACAGCGGACAGGAGATTGGCCAGAATGCTGCGATCGCCGCCACTAGCTCATCTGCCGTAAAGCCGTCGGCAATCGTTGACAAGCCAATCGGCGAGCAGTCCAAGTAAGTCACAGTCGTCGTCATAGGCTTTGTGTGCGAATATGTCCAATTGAGTTTCGCACGCAGAAACATTGTTGTGTGTGCGGACGCACAATCAGAGACATCCTTTCAATTAACCAATCTTGGCCGTCGCTGTTGTGCTCAATTGGTTACACGCGCGCTTGCGAAAAATTGCCCTGTGCATGCGCGACCTACGTCATCAACCGCTCACGATCGCTCGCTAATTTGTCCACTCACTTTTCGCTCCCCACAGATTCCAATACGTGCTTGCCGCTTCCACCTCGATCGCCACCAAGACCAATGAGGACACGCTCACCTACCTGAACCAGGGCCAGAGCTACGAGATCAAGCTGAAAAAGCTCGGCGACCTCTCCGCCTATCGCGGCAAGATGCTCAAGTCCATCATCAAGATCTGCTTCCACGAGCGCCGCCTGCAGTACATGGAGCGCGAGCAGATGCTCCTGTGGCAGCAGTCGCGTCCGGGCGAGCGCATCGTCGAGATCGACGTGCCGCTGTCGTACGGCCTGTGCCAGGTGGCGCAATCGGCGCAGCCGCAGCTGCTGAACACCGTCGACGTGCTGTGGGATCCGATGAAGGAGGTGGGCGTGTACATTCAGGTGAACTGCATCTCGACGGAGTTCACGCCCAAGAAGCATGGCGGTGAGAAGGGCGTGCCGTTTCGCATCCAGGTGGAGACGTATCTGGACGGTGGTCACGGTGGCAAGCAGACTGGCGGTATTTTGAGTGGGATAGTCGAGGCGGTGCCGGCGCCGCCGCCGCCGCTGAAGCTGATCCACGCGGCGGCGTGCCAGATCAAGGTGTTCAAGCTGAAGGGGGCGGATCGCAAGCACAAGCAGGATCGCGAGAAGATCCAGAAGCGCACGGCCAGCGAGCAGGAGAAATATCAGCCCAGCTACGAGTGCACGATTCTGACCGACATCCCGAACGAGTCGATCGTGTCGGCCGCCGCGGCCGTGGCGGCGCAGGCGATGGCCGCTGCGACGGCGACGACGGTGTCGGCGGTTGCGTCGCCCACATCATCGTCGTCGCCGTCTGCGGCGGCGCTCGCGGCGAATGCGGTTCAACAACTCTCGCAGACGTGCTACAGTCCGGATAAGTACGTTTGCTGAGCAATTGCAATTGAGTCAATTGCGCGCGTTTGCGTGTGAGCGACGAGTGTGTGTGTGTGTGTGTGCGATTTGCCTAATGCATCGTGTTTGTTGTTTCTCGGTTTGTGTCTGATGTACAGTGCCAATCACGCTGGTGGTAATTCGCCGCCGTTCAGCTCCACATCGCCAGTGCACACGACCAATATGTTTATCGGAAATGGCGGCAGCAGCAGCGTACAGCAAGCTGCGCAATCGCAACAGCAGCAGCAGGCAGCAATGCATCCGATCGGCATCAACAGTGTATCGTCTTCCAATTCGAATGGCATGAAGATGACCGCGCAGCAACAGCAACAGCAGCAGCAACAGCAACAGGCACACAATATGATCGATCAGTGTCTGTCGCAGTCGCTGTCGCCGCGCCAGATCGAATTGGCCGATGAATCGGTGAGTTTGAACCTACAATCTATCCTATTTAGTTCAATTTTAATAATAGGAGACATTTGCGAATGAGAAGAGATCTGTCGGATATGTCGTAATGCTGAGAATGAGTACATCTCTATTCAAATTCAAATGTCTCTTGCTAATTGTTGGACATTATTAGGTGTTTAAAACCAACATTCGATCAATTTAGAAAACAAGACTCATTCATTTATTTAGCAATCTGAAGCAGGAATATCAAACGCTATCAATATTTTAAATTTGGCAAATATTAAAATCGTTGCAAACTTAGAACCAAAATCGACAACATCTCCATTCATGATTACCCACCCAGATCCCCACCATGGGCCAGGACTCGTCGCCCACGCAGCTGCTGCACTGGCTCAACCACCATCGTCTCGGCCAGCATGCGGCGACCTTCGCCCACTTTGCCGGCGCCGATTTGCTGCGCATGTCCAAGGAGGACATCATCCAGATTTGCGGCGTTGCGGACGGCATCCGGATGTACAATACGATCCATTCGAAGTGAGTGCGGCGCAGAACCGTTGAACCGGTCAAAAGTTTGAAATTCAACATGTTTGTGTGCCGTTTTTTGCAGGGCCATCACTCCACGTCTGACCATCTACGTGAGCTTCGACGGTACGCTGTATCATGCGGTCTATTTGCACGCCAGCACCACGCTGGAGTTGTCGCAGAAACTCTGCCGGCTGCCCGGCTTCGCTGAGTGCGCCCAGAGCAGCCGTGGCGGTGGCGGAGGCGGTGGCGGTGGAGGCGGCAGTGCGTCCAACGACGCCAATGTCTTTTCGTCGTGGAGCAATTGTAAGTTAGCCATACGTTCTGTACGAAAACTAAATTACAAATTAGACGTTATCTTGAAGCGTTTTATTCAACATCCATCCGCCCTCTCTCTCTCTCTCGCAGGCCAACCGGCCGCCAGCAAGTATGGCGCCAGCAACTCATCGCCGCCAACAACTCGCCAGCACGCCATCGACGCTGCGCGTCTCGCCGTCTACGTGAACGGGCCGGCCGGCATTCAGGTGCTGGTCACCGACGAGGTGCTCGACAACATCAAGGACGACGCCCTGTTCGCCGTCGAGTTCCAGGCGGGCGGCGCCGCGCTCCTGATGAAGGCCGTCTACAAGAACGAGTCGGCCAATTGACGCCGAGCCAACGGCGGCCCAGGGGCCGTCGTTCATTGTGCTGCGGCAACAGCGGCGGCGGCGGCGGCAGCCACAAAACACGGCCAGCTCGTTTCGCCATTTCGACCGCGACACGCTGTCCGCCAGCTGTCACCGCCTCTGGTGCGGCTGGCGGCCACGCAGTCGGCGTTGCGACGCACCGGACCGAGTGTTTCTGCCGCCGCTGCTTCTGTTGCTGCTGCAGCGACGTGTGGCGGCCATCCGTTTCGTTTGGCTTGGCAGTAGAGACCGCGCGCTTAGATGTTGTGTAGTAATTGCACGCCAATAATAATAGTAATGGTGCGGATGCATGCGCGTGTTGATGGACCAGCAAAATTGTACCATACACAAACACACACAAACACGCACGCGTGAATTCATCGCATCCACATTATTAGATTTGACATCGGTAATTTTGGGCGCCTCGATTTAGCCGCTCCCGTTTTTTCTAACAATCTTGTGTTTCTTTTTCTTTGTTGTTCGGTTAGCCTATAAGTTTGTGTCATTTGTTCTTCTTTTGTACTACCCATTACAAATTAAATATTATTTTTTTGTGGTTTATGCAAATTGGTTGTTTTCAGTGTTGCTGTTTTAATTAATCCGCATAGGTTCGTCGTTGATGTTGACTAAACAAAAAGTGCCCTTATATTGCCAAGAAATAAATAATGTACAAATTCGAAGTGTTCCATATACTACACCGCTGTATTTCTCAATCACTGTCCGACTCCGGCGCCACCTCCCCCTCATCGCCCTTGCCCATGCGCGCCATCAGCTCCTTCGCCGGATTGAAAACACCGTTCGTCTGCACCGAGCACACGAAACATCGCGACGAGCGCTTGAAATTCTGCAGCGCACATTTTTCGCAGAAATAATGCTTGCACTTCGTGACCACCGGATCGACGAAACTCTGGCGGCAGATGAAGCACCGGAACGGCAGCTCCTCCTCGTCCGAGTGGATCTCCCACTTGGTGTCGTCATCATCGCCGCCGGCGCCGCCATCTTCATCATCGCCACCGCCGCCCTTCTTCCTCCCTCCATGCTCCTGCTGCTCCAACTGCCAACCGTGCTTGTAGTCACTGCGATCGTGCAGAAATTTGCACGAATCACCGAACCCGCAGAAGCCCGTCTCCTTGAAATCCTTGCAGATATCCGGCTGATAGTCCCATCGCACGGTGGCTCGCAGATGCGCCGGCGCCCGGATCGGGCCGCGTCGCACCGAGCCAGAGCTCGCGTTGCCCGCGGCCGTGTCCTTGATCTTGATGTACTGCGCATAGTTGTTCAGGCCGCGGTACACGCGATCGTCGGCCTGTCCCTCCAGCTCCTTGTTCACCGCCTGACTTTTCTCGAAGATCGCCTGCGCATCGCGATCAGCCTCAGTGTCCATCTGGTTGGTGGAGGTGGCCAGCTGGTCGCCGGCGCCGATGAGCTCGGTCGTTTTGGCCGAGCGATAGGAGACGCCGACGCGATTTTTGGTGTCCTCTTCCGACTCGGAGCTGCTGCTGGCGGCGTTCCGCCGTTGAGGGCGCCGCGCGACCGACGATCGAGATGTGGACTGGACATTCGGGTTGCGTTTGGCGGCGGTGGCGGCATTGCGGACGACGGCGCTGGTGCGGGCGGGTGCGTTGGCGGCGGGAGCGTCGTCATTGCTGTTGTGGGCTTCGCCGGCGGCTGGCGGGAGGAGGAGGCAAAAGCTGTGTACTTGTTGATCTGTATGGGAATGTAGTTCGCGCTAGTTGTGCTTACCTTCGCCGTCCGACGAGCTGCTCTGCTTGCGTTTTCGATTGTTCGGCTTGGCGGAGCCTTTGTTGAGTTTTTTGAACATTGTGACGGGCGTGTTAATTGGGTTTTAGGGTCTAAAAAGCGTTGCGGGCACCTGCTCAACCAGAACGCGCGAACCGACGCACTGGAAACGTAAATACGAATAGTAAACAAATCTAAAGTGCGGTTCAGAATCATTAGAGAAGTCAGTAATGTCAAATGCGCCAGAGCAATGACGATGATGATGATGATGATGATTCAAACACAGGACTAGATTTCGAAAATTGACATTTACAATTTACAGTGGTGGTCGAATTTCGTTGGCCTCTCTAATTCTCATCATTTCTCACACTCTTCTCCGTTCTCATGTTTTCTTTGATCGTGCGATAAGCAAGATACACGCATTCCTGATGCTGACATGTCATCATCATCATCATCACTCGCGACGACGTCATCGTCATCGTTCGCATGTTATCAAAAGGACCCGGATTTTAAGGAACTTTGTTTCAATGGGGATATTTCGTTCCATGTTTGCAACTGTTTCAACAAAGAACGTGTCTGGCAAGATAACTCAATGAGTTAGCCAAAACCCACCTGCTTCCAAGGCATTCCAACATAAAAAATAAAAATTACTGTTTCAAAAACTCGACATATGCCATGAATGTTGAAATGAAATGAAATGATGTACGAAAATTAAATAATAAAATGTAAAACAATATTTTGTGCTTAAAATATGCGGATTTGCCCATGTAAATATTAACTATAATTGATATATTTTTCAAATGTGCCATATCGAACTCAATATATATAGACCCCAAACATCTCAGCTCTTCTGGTTCTGAACGAATGTTTGAATACGATTGCTTCGCTGGCACATAAGACACATCAGCAACGTTTTGTTTATTATTTGCATCTGCATTTCTGCTTTCTGCACGCCAGCATCCCACATCGCACATCAGCAACATCGTACATCGTCCTTTCTAGCCAGCAGCCAAGCTCCACACGAAAACATGGTTGAATTGAACAAAGCCGGCGATCCGTACCAGCATGGATTCCCCAATTCGGTGCTGGTTGTGGCCTTCGCAATTTTCGTCCCTATTCTAGGCAAGTATTATATTCGCGTACTAAACTCGTCCAACAGAGAGTTCGCTTATCGTCACAACAATACACGAAGAACACCGGCGCAGGCCCAAACCGAATTGTTGATTGTGTTGGCAAAATAATCTAATCTCGCCGGCCGCGCATACAAGCACAAAAACCTGTGGCTTCGAACGCCGAATGCGTGTATGCGCATTGAATTTTGAATTCGGTCAGCACATTCGATCCCTGAATTGCGTCGAGCAACGACGTCGTATTCGTCGATACCAATTTCGATACGTGTCCCAAACTCGCACCTCAATCGCCGCCACCGCCGCCACACACGCACCATCATGTCGTCCGAAGCCGACGACACCGCCAAACTGCAGGACTTTCTCGCCCGTCGCGGCGAACAAATGCTCAAAATGGCCTCTCAGCTGGACACCAGCGGAGCCGGCGGCGCCTCCAATCCGGCCACCCCCGAAATGCCGTCGTTGCAATCGGTGCTCGAACTGATCGATGCGCTCGGCATCGACACGGCGGACAAGCTGAAGTTGCGCGAACGGATCGTCAAACAGGCGGCCATCGGCGGCGAGTCCGCCGGCGAAGGCGCCGCCGCCGAGCAAGTGCTCGACTCGGATCGTGTCGTCGATATTCTCGCCAGCGGCATCGGGCCGCGTTACGGTCTGCTCGGGCTGGATGCTGGCAGCAACTACGAGCTGGTGCTGTTCGTGACGATGGCCGTGCTGGTGCTGAGCATGTTCGGTAAGCGAGCGGCGAATTGCGCGCCGTCGTTGCGATGATGATGTGGAGCTGATGTGTCGGCCCAGCACACTCACGATACTTTCGTCAACATTGCCAACTATGTCAACATTTGTCAACTTTTTTGGCTCTGCCCAATTGCATTGTCGCGCGCAGAGCGAGCGCAAATCTGCCCCGATGTTTGAACAGGTGTTCCGGCGGAGGTGCTAGTGTTTTCGGGTCCAGACCCGCAGAGACACTAGACAAATGGTTCGGGCGAAGTAGTTCCACATCGGCGCCTCAACTATTCGGAGCAAATTGTCACTCGAGCACAGTCCAAGTGTTTTCGTCGTATTTCGGTTCGGTTCGAATTATTTGTCCCCCATCTGCCACGTCGCCGCACGCACATCCGCAATGTCCGACGACGCCCAGCCACCCGCACCGACCGGCGATGCCGCGCAGGAATTGGATCCGGCGGTGCAGGCGCGCCTGATGGCCGACGCCGCCACCTTCCAGGACAAGATGAAGTACATCGGGCTGCAGATCCAGAATCTGCCGCGCAACGAGAAGGTCAAGTTTGGCAGCGAGTTCCAGGGCGTGGGCAAATCGATGAACCAGTTGCGCAAGGTGCTGGCGCAGAAGGAGCGCGCCAAGCTGGAGTGGTACGAGTTCGATTGGAAGATGATCGCATGCGTGGCGGCGGTGGTGCTGATTTTCGGTTAGGCAACGGGACCCGGGAATAATTTTTATGAATTTAGCACGTTTTCGTAGTGATAAGAATATAGCAGTGTCTGAATAAGTCAGAAAAATGCGTGATTCTAATTGCGTGTTCTGATTCTGTGTGTCTTTGCAGCGTTCTTCGGCTACAAGCTGTACCGATCGCTGACGGAGCGTGACCGCAGGCGCCAGGAGAAGCAGCTGGCCAAGCAGAACAAGTCGAAGAAGAAGCAATAGTCTGACGGCGTGACGCTTATTGCGGTGGGCGACGATGTGCGCATTTAACGCATTCCAAGGCGAGAGGCAACCGAATGGGCGGAGCAAAATCGGAAGTCTATATGGAGGTTGGAAAATTCAAACAAAACGGTGCTGTCCTGCTAATATAATATCTGTCCTGTTCCATCACTGTTTTTTCTGTGTTGCGACCAAACCTGATCGAATGACTTGCGTAATAATACAGACTATTAATTTATACATACCACGACTGTGTGCGTTTGTCTTTTATTCAAATTGTATACCTATTCGATATGACATGGATAATGGATAACACAATGAAGATGAAAGCATAATATAAGCACAAGAAGAGCCAATCGCACTCTGGGAATATGACTGTGTAACTGGTGTACGAGTTGTGATTGCGATTGTTCGTTCGCGTACAGGGTGTGAAATGTGCAATTGCACGAAAGTTCGACGAACAGGCGAACATAATACACAGCCTGTACAATGCATACGACGCATACGAAAAGACGAATGCACTCACACTCGCACTCTCACTCACAGCCACAGCACAGCTCACAGGTATGCAGTATTCACCCTACTTACAAAATCGAACAACAACAAACAACAACATTACACTCACAATAAGACTCGAAATATAAATCAAGTCCATAACCTCAAACCGTACGATAAAAACAATTAAAATAAATATAGACACAAATGTTACAAATGTATACCATCTTCCGTCTCGCTCCCACCATTTTGGGTGTAGCGCCTGCGAAGATGTTCTCTCGAAGGCACCTGTTCGCGCTACCAGAGTGTAGCGGCGAGTGCGCAGGCGACGCGCAAGCGACGTGACGCGAGCGGACGCGCTCGATTCGGGACACGCGCGCACGCCGCGAGCACGCACAGACGAACACTGCTGCTCGCATGCACGCGCGCTAAACCGTCACAATCAGAGCTCGCGCGCGTTCACTTCGCCTCGAAGCGTCCGACGACCGCGCAACACATTCGACGCTCGACGCATTCGGCGAGCCAAAAGAGCCAAGCGCCAAACCAAACGTGTGTGTGATTTCGCGTGTGAAAACTCCGTCGGCGCCTCCTGCGAAACGTAAAGTGGACTGCCAGAGCCCAGTTGTTCGGTGAGTAGCGAAAGGACTTTTTAGATGCTAGTGATTATCGCGTATGGATTGATTGTTTGTGCAAGGCAGAGCAGCAAATTGTGGGTTGTCTATGTTGTTTTGAACGCACGTACAATGTTGGAGCTGACGGTTTTGTGTTGTTTCCGACTCGCTCACTCGCATATTCGTTCGCGTGCAACTTCTGTGTTTTTGCGTTGTTTGTGTTTATGTGCAGCGCACTGATAACAATATTTGTATAAGGATAATGACGTATGAGCGACCTGTCAGAGCTAATTATTATTAGACTGATTCGCGAATTATTATGCAATATAATAATTCGTGAATTGTATTAATTCCGCAAATATCGTCTTATCACTACATATGATTGATCGTATTTTCTAGCAGTGGGTTGACCCTTTCAGACGACCATAATTCGATTCGGCATGTAGTTCGATATAATAGAGACTAGAGACCATACTAGCTAATTATGGTCTCTAGTATATCTAGTATATCCCTAGTTATATTGCAATGTATCGTTCGTAATACAATTTGCAAGAATCCTTCCGCAATGGTATTATTGTACCTACGATTACAAGCATGCCATGGTTCACGTGCAATAAATTGACGGCACGCTATATGAAAAGGCCGCGTACGCTATCCACATACGTCGTCGATCGACCTATCGTCAATCGTGATACGTACGATGAACGCCGGTCTCATTCAATTGTTTGCAATTCGCGTACATGTGTAAGCGCATACACGCACTAAAGCAGATCTTGACATCAAAACAGGAAAGTACAGATATCGATTGCCTGTGCGGGGTTTTCGCAAAATTGACATTACCATGAAAAGCCCTAGCAGCGTTATGTACATATGAGTATGTGGACCAAAACAACTTTGGTCATGACGCAAGTAGAATGTTGAAGCGAAATAATGATAGTGGGGAGCAGTGGGGAGGCACCCGGAGCTAGGAGGGCAGGGGGTTTCTCTTCTAGACGAGTCTAGGCGAGTGACTATAATAGTACTGGGGTCAAACGAGCTTCCTGCTATACTATATTTGCAATACTATAATGTATGCAAAGTTTTGCTCAACGTAAAGATTAAACAAATTGCACAAAAATATAATAGTACAATTACAATTCAAAAGCATAATTCAATAGTGCGAATTTCATTGAATTATTGTTCAAACCGTGCGAGTATTCTGAATGAAGTATGTGCTCTTTTCGTGCTCTGTACCTCAAGCAATGTACAGCGTGTGAATTCATGAACGTTTTGAACAGTATAGTAGCAAATGTGATGGTACATCCTGTTACCTTCATAGCAATATTTAGCCAGCAGTGTACAGTAATAGTAGCAAACTTGTTAATTATAGAATACAGGTTTGTTGGTCAAATTTGTTTTCACAGTGTTATCGTTTTATAATTGATTGTATGTAGAATGTAGTATGAGAAGTAAGAAGTATGAGAAAGCTCATTTGATTCTGGTTGAGCGAAAATACATATGCTATAGGTAAACCGAGTCGATATAGTACATGTGATGTGTACTTCTCTGCTCACCCATATGCGTATGCGTATTACCGCTTCTGCGACAAACGAACATCGCATCAATGACTCAATATCAATTCGGATGCATTTACGTTTGTTATATAATTAGGGTTCCAATTATATCTATTCATTCGTTTTTAAAATGCACATCTAAATTCGAAGATAAGAACATACACGAGTTGTTAATGTCCCCTGAAAATAAGATTGCGCGCCTCATAATTCATTGATAAATCATCAAACGGGCTCTAGTGTGAATATAGATGTAAACTGATATGTAGTTCCAAATCAAGCATGCCATGTGCTTTTCATATGGGTTGTTCGCTTGTGCAGGTTCTCTGAAGATCTCTGATTAAAACATTCCAAAAATATATTATATACACATATATAACATATGTTATATGTACATAGTTCAACGTGTTTATATACTTGAATACTTCATATGACACATGACGTGGACGTGGTGTATGACGCACGTACAATGTTGATTCTTTTTCGTATAATGGGGGGCGCTTTGAAAGACTCATGATTCAATTCTATACGCTTTCTGCTTACTGTTAGATCCTTCTATTGAACTATTGAACTATATATTGGGATATATCTAGATCAGCATGAGTTTAGTCACTGAATAGTAATGGTATTGTTTTATTGTATGAATATCATTCGTTCATCAAAACCATGCCATTCATCTAAAATAATAAAAATATCGAATTGCTTGGTAATTATATTTATGACAAAATGGCGATGTGTTTTGTTGTTGTAGTCGTTTTATAGTAAATATCGATGACACTTGAGAAATAATTATTGTGACAGGAAATAGTATCGTTTTTTACCAATAGTAATGTTCATAATTGTTGAAAAATGTAGTGTTGACACCATGTTATGCTATGTGTTAGCCATATGCCATATGTAAATATGTATAACTTTGTATTATAGGGGTGTTCATATTCCTGAAAGATGTATGGTACACTTTGCCATCATTACAATTTGCATCATAGCACACGCTTGCAGTGACCCTGTAGTATGACGTTCATTCACAACTCACAACGCACAAACACACCACAAGCGACTAGCACAGCCAATTCATATTGTCCCATGTATTTTGAACATTTTTTATATAGTAAATATATTTATTGTTTATTGATTCTTATGTTCTATATATTATAACGATCATTTTATTACATTGGGACTTGATATCATTTACATAATTCATGGTTCCCCTGTATTTTATTGCTCTAGCACAGCAACTAGGGATGTAACCACTGGCTCGAAAAAATCACCGAAAAGTGTCGATCGTTTCATGAACACAATCTAAAAATAATTAACAAACTAGTTTGTGTGTTGACTCGCAACCTGCAATCATTATTCAAGTTACTAAAATGCGATTATGCTTGGAATAAAGTCGATCAATAGAATTGTCCAGTCTCATTTATCTATCGTCTCGAAGTCTCGAGTCTCGATTCGTTCGTTTGCACCACAAACAACTATCGTCAACTATCGCCGTTGGTTACACTCCTACCGCAAATTAACCCAAACATATTTCAGTTGTTGTTTGCGCTCGCCGGCGGTCCGACATGAATGCATACGAACGCGTCCGATCTTTTGGTAAATAATTTCCGTATCTCGTTCACGCAGGGCGCGCGCATTTCCACGGCTTTCGCGCCGCGGCTCACGTTTCTCGCGCTAGCGTCCGCGCTTCCAATTCGCGTCCACCACATCACATCCACATCACAACGCGCGTCTCCTCCGCACCACCGACACACCATGGCCGACATTGCATCCGAGCCGGCCGTCGTCGCCACAACAACGGCCTCTCCTCCTTCGCCATCTATCGACAGCGACCACACCTCCGAAACACCGTCGCTCAACAAACTGCCAACCGCCGACGCTCCGGCTGATGCCGACGACAACAACCTCGCCTCAGCCTCAGTCAAATCGCCGGACGATCTGTGCGAAATGGAACAGCTCCAGTTCTCCGACAGCAGCAACGATGGCGGCACAACCGATGCGATGAAAGTCGACACCAAAGCCGACAGCCCAACGGCGACCAACGCAGACGACGTCGAAAACAATCAAGACGACGATCCGTCCGAATCGATTTGTACCCAACTGGCCGATGACACGTCCGCAACCGAATCTTCGATACCGGAAAAGAAGAGCAGTTTTGTGCCGGAGGCCAATGAGGGCGACAATGCAACGGTCGAATCGATCGAACTCGGTGCTGAGCAACCGAAGCCAGAGCCAACGGCGATCGAGACAGCGTTGGCGACCAGCGATTCGAATCACAGCGACGCGCTGAGCCTCGTGTCGGACACGGAGCTTAGCGACGGGCCGGAGAACAATGTGCCGGAGCCGTCAACCGAGTCACAGACGAACATAAGCGATTCGCTGAGTTTGGTGTCAGACACTGAATTGAGCGATGGACAGGATGATGATGCGTCGGCCAAATCGACTGCGGCGAAGCTGGACTCGGGCTTGAGCAATGTGTCAGACACGGAATTGAGCGACTGTGTGACCGACAGTGTGGCCGATAAGAAATCAGTATCCGAATCTGAGGCCGATGTCGGTGTGAACAATTCGGAGCTGAACGAAGCCATCGAAGCGTCGACCAAATCGGCAGCGGCGAAGCAGGACTTGGGCTTGAGCAAGGTGTCGGATTCGGAATTGAGCGACTGTGTGACCGACGTGGCCGATAAGAAATCTGTATCAGAATCTGAGGCCGATGTCGGTGTGAACGCTCCTGAGCAGAAAGAAGCCATCGAAGCAGCGGCAGTAACAATTGTCGATGAAAAAGATGCAGATGTCGGTACTCAGGATGCCACTGAAAAACAAACCGAAGAGTCTAATAGCGTTGAAAACGATGATGCGGACGTTGAAATGGAATCAGATGAGGTCAGACAATCTACAGAAGATACTGAAGTAGCGGATGCCGACTTGCCCAAGAACGATGTCGAAATGGAGGCAGCGAAAGATGAAACCGATGCAATGGAAGCCGAGTTGCCCATGAAAGATGTGGAAATGGATGAGGATGAGGACATAGAATCGGCAGATGGAACTGTGGCAACCGAGGCCGAATTGACCAACAAAAACGTCGGAATGGAAGAAGCTGTGAGTGAGAAGGTTGCGAATACTGAAACTGAGCAAAGCGGCGAGATAAAAGACACTAAAAACGATGATACCGATATCGAAATGAAAGCCAACGACGCAAGCGTATCCACAGAAGTAATGGGGACTGTTGACTCTTCGCCAGATCCAACAGTTGAGAATAACGAAAAACACGACAACGATGCAACAAGGGATGTAGAGAATAATGATGTTTCTCTAGCAAATAAACCTGAAATCATAACGGCGCCCGAGAGCAACGATAATCTAGACGACGTTGCCGCTGCCACAGATTCGACAACTATTGACAAAGAAACAAACGATGACACTGCCACTGAAGAGTCTGAGGCGAATATCGCTAACGCTGAAGCAACCGACGAGGAACCCATCCACAGTAGTACGAACGAAATGAATTTCGATTCGGTTGAAACAGACAACCCCGAAAACGGTACGTCAGAAACGAATTCTGCGTCAGCGGCAGCGGAAAACGACTCGGAAGCTGCAATCGATCCATTGAGCACCGCAACCAAAGCGACCAGCGACGAAGACAGTGACGTCGAGTTCATGGATTGTACGGACAATGAGGTAGTCGTAGTCAACGATACCACCGATGAATCGTTCACGGAATGCAAAACCGGCGGTGCTTCGGACGCCGGCGAGCAGCAGGAGAAGAGTGACACAAGCGGCGACCTCATCGAATCGACGTCGAAGACTACAGATGCTGAAACCACAGTTCCAATCGATGCGTCCGAATCTAATGCTGTCACTGTGCAGGCAGGCGAATCTGTCGAGTCGAATGAGGAAGTTGATCCACTCGCGGTAAAAAGCAGCGACTCGGTGACGGGCGCTGGCGAGCAGCCGAAAGCAGGTGGCGAAAGTGGTGATGTCGATTCGTCAGCTGGAACGCCGGATGGGGTTGATCCACTCACTGAAAATAACAGCGACTTGGTGACAGACGCTGGCGAGCAGTCGAAGGATTCTGACGTCGTTGAGGTTGATTCGGCAGCGCAAAAGCCGATTGCCGTTGAGAAAGCAGCAGAAGATTCCAATGCTCTTGATAACAAAGACATCAGAGAGACTATTGACAAAACTGTAGGAGCTGAAGAAACCAGTTTGGATGCCACGCCATCGATTGAAAACGAAGAAGACGTCGCTGTCGAGAATGCCTCCACCACTGTCGATGACAAACAGGCTGCAGCAGCTGAGAAACCCGATGAAACGATCGTTGCAACAGCAGAGCTTTCTGATGAGACGAGTGCACCAGCAGCTGCCGTCGTTGTTGACAACACCGTCGAAGAAAACACCACAATCGAATCCATCAATACGACCGAAACAGATGCCAAGGCAAGCGAAACCGATGTGAGCACAGCAGCGGCCGTTGACATCGAACCAAAAGATGCAAACACGACGGCGGCGCAGACGTCAGTCGAGGTTGCCGCAGCTCCGAAAGCAAACGACGTCTCCAGCGATTCGGAGGTTGATTCGTCGGTCGATCCGGACATTCGTGGATTGAGCAACGAGTTGTTCGGTTCGATTGACGCCGATAAGCCAGACACTGAGTCAATCGCTCCAGCTGTGGACGCATCGACGAGCGACAAAGACGACAAAGCGGAGACCGTTGCAGAGCCCTCGATGCCGGTTGCTGAGCCCAAGTCAAAGCCGGAGGAAAAGGAGCCCAGTGCGACCGTTGAAAAGCAGCTCGACATCAGTGAAAGTGTTGCACAAGTGGTCGAGGAGCAAAAGAGTGACGCGAGTGCCGCCGTCTCGGCTGACAATGCTGGCGATGTGTCGAAGAGCGCCGCGGATGTGATCAGTGATGTGGATATGCTAGCCGAACCGAACAAAGTTGACGCACTCGCGTCGACGGCGACCAACGACAGCGAGTCGGCCGAAGTTTCGGACACGGATGCCGTCCTCGCGAGCGCTTCCGCAACAACCGCAAACGTTGCCGCCATCGCTGACGAAACCGCAAATGATGTGTCCGTTGCCCAAACGCCTCCGCCAGTCGATGCGCCTCCGAATGAGAGTAGTGTGATTGTCTTGGATGATGATGATGAGGAGGAGGGCGGGAAGGAAACAACAGGTAGCACGTCCACGTCCAACGCGGACGCTGAACACCAGGCGCCAGCGCCAGTAGACTCTTGTACTAAACCGTCAATCTCTGATACTAATGCTCTGCCCGCCAATGATGTTGTTGCAGCCTCCGTTGTCTCCGGCTCCGGTGTCGCCACGGCCATGGTTGCTGCCGACGTCACAGACACTGGTGCGGACACTGAGTCGGCGGCCGATGCGTCCTCGAAGAGCGGCGATGATCTCGTGATTGCCACTGATGACGAACTGACGACCACCGCTGAAGCGACCGATGAGACTGCTGCTGCTGCGGCTGAGCCCACCACCAACAAATCGACCTCTTCGCCGGATGCGGCGCTCAAGCACAAGAGCTCCGACTCCGAGCTGGAGCAGCCGGTCGCGAAGCGGCTGCGTGTCAAAGAGACTGCCGGCGACGCGGCTAAGGCTGCCGGCGACGACGATGATGACGTGATTTTGGTGGACGATGCGGCCGCCGCCACCGCGGACGTTGCCGTCGCCACCGGCGGCTCGAAGCGACGCACATTGGACGACTCCACCGAACCGGCGGAGCAGCTGGAGGCAAAGAAACCGAAACGCGACAGTTTGGACGACATGCCGAAAGTCATTAACGCAGCGGCACCGGGTTCGGATGCGAAGACCAGCGACGTTGACGAGCCGATGGACGACAAGTCGGCAGCCGCCACCGAAACGGACATCGATGACGACGACACCAAATTGGACGCCTCCGCACCGCCCGAGCCGTTGCGCCTCGAATTCCTGCGCAACTTCCACAAGCACTTCACCAGCATGACGCGCGCCGACCTCGAGGAGCTGGTGCTGCAGAAGGTCTGCGAGGCGCTCGTCCACAAGTCGGAGCTGGCGCAGCTGCGCCAGCAGCTCGACGCCGCCGACGAGCTGAACGCCGGCTTCCGGCAACGCCTCGACCAGAACACCAAGCTGCTGCGCGACTTGGAGATGGTGCACGAGCGCTGCATGAAGGATCTGCGTGCGCACAACGCGGGCATCGTGTCGCCGGTGCGGATCACGCGGGCCGTCGGACTGCAGGTGAACCTGATGGGCGGTGGCAGCCGTCGTGATTTGCAGACGCAGTCGCAGGCAACGGCTGCCGTTGGCAGTGGCAGCGGTGCGCAGACGCGCCAGCAGGCGGCCGCAGCGGCGTCTTCGGCGGGCCCCTCGACGTCGGCCGTCGCTTCGCCGACCAAGCAAATGCCGCCGCCGCCGCCAGCGTCGGCGGCGCAGTCGCAGAACGGCGTCGCGGCATCGAATGCGCAGCAGACGAAAGCGACCGGCTCCGCCGTCGATCCGCTGCAGCTGCAGCGCAGCCGCCGCCTGTCGGTGGTCTCCAATGCGGCGCTCGGTCTGCCGCCATCGCAGCCGTCGCCAACGAAGCAGACGCCCCAGCAGCAGCAGCAGCAGCTGGCGCGTTCATCGTATCTGTCGCCACCGCAACAAATGTCGCTGGGCGGAGGCGCGCAGCCGAGTGGCGGCGCGTTCGCCGGCATCCAGGCGTCCGGCCAGCAGCTGAAGAAGGCCCTCGTCGGCCAGCAAGTGCAGCTGCAGATGACCAATCAGCCGCAGCAGCTGAGCGTGCAGCAGCAGCAGGCCAACAAGAAGGCGCTGCAACAAGCGACCTCCACGCAACAGCAGCAGCGTATGATTCAGCAGCAGCAGCAGCAGCTGCAACACTTCCAGCGGCTGTCGGCGGTGCCGGCGCTGGTGGCCACGGCGGTAGCGGGGTGAGTTGTTTGGGTGGGATGAAGGCTCTAGTGACATCACATTCGATTTAAAAATAATTTTCACAAAATCCAGCGAATCGAAATTAACTTGTATCGAAAGAGAAAGGATAAAACGGTTTCGGTTGTCATATTTTACACGTTAATGCATAAACGCATTACTTTCAAACCTTTTTTAGAGATCAGCAGAAACAATTCCAATACATTTTTCAAGTACATTTATTGCTATAATGTCTCGACCTCGACTCTGAGCACACGTAATGCAAACGCGAATAAATTAATTCCCAACCTCCTAATCGTTACTAATTGCATTCTCTCGCTTCCCACGCAGTCGAACCAACGCCACATCGCCACCAGCCAATCAGGCGTACAACTCCGGTGGCGGACAGCAGCCCTCAGCCAACACCTCTGCGACGGCGCAACGCGTGCCGCCAGTGATCCTGAAAAAAATGCCCGGCGGCAATCGCATCGTGTCGATCAGCAAACCGGCGGCGGCGAACGGCGTCGGCCAGCAGCAGCAGCAGCAACAACAGCAGCACTCGACTTCGTCCTCCTACTCGATATCGGCGGTGCCCAAAGCTCCGCTCCAACGTCAATCGCTGCCCACCAAGGGCGTTTCGCAGCCGTCCACCGCCTCGGCTGCTGCTTCCGGCGGTACGATCGATCTGACCGACGAAGATGCGCCATCGACGTCACACAAGTCGCTGCTGACTATGCAGCAGGCACAGCAGCAGGCGGTTCGACGACGATCGGCGGCGGCCGGTGGTGCCCACAATCAGCCGATCGTGCTGAACGGCGCTCAGCAGCGGCCGGCTGGGGGGCAATCGGGCACTCAGAATTCGATACCGCAGGGGTCGGCGGCTTTGGCGGTGCGGACCACCGGTTTGCAGGGGAAACGTGAGTGTTCGGTTTTACGATTGTCTGCTACTTGGAATGGATTGGTTGGCATTTGGTACATTTTCACTCACTCTATCAAGTAACAAAAGTACTTTTCTTTTTTTGATCGGCTCATGTCTTCCGTGATTCAAATTGAATACAAAAATATATGTAATTTTCCTTATTAGGAGTACCAATTTGACCCTGTCAAAACGATTTGCACGGATAATTCCAATGAACTACGAATATTTCTCAATCAGATCCCATCATAAGTATAATTACCGCAGTACCCAACCCAGTTCTCAATACGTCTATTTAATTTTCCCCTCCCTATGCAGCTCTGACCACCACCAATACGATCGTCAAGAAACCCATCGGCACACCCACCGTCAATATCAGTTCAGCACCATCACCAATATCGCAGCGTGTAACCGCCAACAGCACCGCCACTGTCGCCATCGCTCCGGGATACAAGGATTCCAAGAACGATGTCGTCAGTGGTGGTTTCGTACTACCAAACATGTATTTTTGAAGTATTCAATTGAGAGCCTTTTCGACCGAAATTGGAAAATTTTCTGGTTGCGGTTTGTTGTTATAAGATGGGATTATACAACAATGAAAAGATATTTTTATTATGTGCAGTCCTCACGAATTTACAGCTCTATATCGCGGAATTTACGATTTCATATGCATACTACTGGTGTGTCCGATGCATAATCCTGAACATTTCAAATGTGTTCCCGAACGACGAAATGCCGTTATTTTGACTTTAGTTTGACGATGACGCAAGTCCAATGTTTCATATAATTGCAAGATGTAATAAATATAGTTTGAACACCCCAATTGGAGTCTATTTCGGAAGTTGATCAAAATAGAATATGTTATTCGAATGTTCATATCTCGTTTTATAATAATTCATTTGAATAATACTTACGTCCAGCAACTCGAACCAGTCCTCCAGTCCCAAATCCGAGCGCAGCAGCACCCGTCCTTCGCGACCCAAAAACAGGCCAATCGCACTGTACGAGCGTCGATTCAGCCACTCGACCTTCTCCACATCGACCAGTTTCACCTGCCCGAAAAGACGTCCAAAGAGCAGCACGTGCACAACGGACCAAGTGTGTTAATAATGAACGGCCAAGAGAGCGCATACAAAAACTTTGCAGACGACTGCCGTCGTTGACTTTATTATCCCTAATCAATCACGAGGCCGCGGCTGTTGAGGAGCGATGAGGTCGCGAGACGAGTGAGTTCGTCGGGGTGTGTGCAAGTGTGCGCAACACGTGTCAAATTTCAAACCCCATCATATTTCAATAATCCAAAACTTGTGCGAAAGCCAGCACTGATTTATCTGTTTGCCCGTCTCATCCTCGCGGTCTTTGAACATGGCTTTTCCCCCTCCTCACCTCCGCCTCCATTAAATATGATATAGATATGTGTGGTGGCGGTTGTTCGGCTGTTTGGCGGGTGCCTTATCCCGAACACGGACTGTGCACGGAGCGTGCGTGCCGCTGATTTATGCTCCGCGACGACCGCGAATATGGCCACCATAAATATGGAATCCAACGCGCACGCGCGCTTGCAGAGCAGACACGACTTGACGGAGTCGGAGAGGCGAATGCAAACGGATTCAAGCGTGCGCCAGCTAGCGAGGCACGTGAGGCACCGGCGAGTCGGCAAATAAAATGTAGCTAAAAATGTGATAAAAATGAAAAACGAGCTCGCGGACCCGGCACAAACGTGCGCCAACATTTCGCGGCCAAGAAAGTCGTTAATGTAATGCTATTTGCTGAACTCGGACGGCTGCTGCAGTAGCGTCTTCAGGATGGAGCAAGAGAAGCTTATTCTAGATATCCTGATTTTTTAAAAGTAGGATACCATGCATGACTTTATCTAAAGCTTAAGTTATATTACATTGTTATGTTGAGTGTAAGGGATCATGTCGATTGTCGACTAACCAACTATATTTCAAACGGAAAGTAAGCCCGAATGAAAAAATACGAAGCAAAAATAAGCAGGGATAAAGGTCTGACTAAAAATGACAGCTATTCTCACATTTTTTGTTCGCATCATTGATACATTGCAATAAAGCTACTATCCTTAAACAGATTTAAGCCAAAAGACAAGAACTAGCGTTGTGGGAAGAGATTCAGGACTATTATTCCGTTGTGAAAAAACGACTGCTTGATACCCTTTGGTCCGCTACTGCACGAGTGCCGGTGGAGTAATTTACAGCAGGGTGTTCGAGATTTTTTTTCCAACTCTCGCCCATGTCGGACCAGTAGACATTAGACAGTTGGGGCCAATGTGACACAGAAATCTGGTCCCGGTCCCACAGGTAAATGAGTTATTTTCTCTAAACCCTCGCCTGGCGTGCGTCGTGTTCATCGTACGACAATTTAACGCACACGCTGCACCGGCGCATTGGATTAAAGCGGACAATTTATGTGCTTTGCAGAAGTTTTGTACGGTATCTTTGCAAAGAGCCTGCTGTTTAAAGTATATACGCAATATACCTAAACCAATGATTATGCTCCCGAGTACTATGCTCGTTGAGCGTTCAATAAATAAGCAATTAACCTCTAATTTCCTTCCAGACAGACGTGCGCTCTGTGCACGCACGAACTAAGCTCGTGCTGTGTGGATTTTAATTAAAATTGAAAGTCCATCACTCCATGTTGCGGAGCGCCGCATGTGAGCACTTTGATTGCGCCCACATAAGAAAAACAAGCACAGCGGGTGGCCACGTCGTAGTGAAACTGTAAAAGCTCACTCAGACATCAGACGTCAGACACTGAAATGCGTCCTAAGTAAACACGACTCCGACTCCGGCAAAACAAAGCGACGACCTTTTCACTTACCTTGAATATGAACTGACCCATATCGGAAATGCGCTCGGTCGCCGAACCGGACGCACGTTTGAAGCAATGCAGGTAGTCTCGCGTGAGGATGAAATACCTGCACATAAATGCAAAAGTTTCGGTGAGACAATAATTCGCCATTGTCCTTTTGTCCTTCGGCTTACCTTTCCTTCCAGCGCGAGAAGAGCCGGTCGCGTTGCTGCCACAGCAGACCGCGTTTGATCGGACCCGTTATGGACTCGATGGGTATTTTGCCGGCCAGAAATGAGTACTGAAATCGAAAGACAAACAAAGCGGACAAACATTACAACCAAGTACAATAAATAGCTTAGCGATAATTATCACGGTAGATTATACTGAACAAATTGCATATCCCTGTGTGCGCAAAGTCAACACGTGTTTGGCCATTGTACCCACTAATGTGTAGCACATCATGTCGGGTCGGTCATCATAAGCCAGAGCCGCCGCTCTGTTTGCTCGTGAGCCAGACGTCAAATGTATAATTAATCAAGCCCGGTCATTACTGCTACGTGTGGTAAATCAGAGAGTATCAGTCGGCTGTCATCGTTGAACCAACATTTAAGTAGTCAATATGTGCCACACTGAACTGAACGGCACACATGTTGTTGACTACATGAATTATGCTGCGAGTTGTGAACCTTCGACGAAAATACTGTTGAAATACCGGGCCTCTGCTTCTGCCGCAACAACGCGCGGAACTCGCCGACATTTTCACAAGCCCACCACCACCGCCGCATTACGCATAAATCTCGCAATGAACTCGCGTGCGCCGCACAGCGGCTTCGCATAAATCTGCCACGCAGAGGCGCGAGGCGTCAATGAATCAGCCAATGGCCTAATCATGATGACATACATTTACCCCAACACTGTGTGCGGCAGCCCACAACACACGCACACTTTCATCACTCGGCCGCCGCCGCCGCCAACATGCGAGAGCATAAATTCACCGCCACGTTCACGCAAATCCGCGTTCACGTTTGGCACACGTTTACACGCATGTAACCATGCCAGCTCCTGAGCAGGCTTTTCTTTCCTTGTGGCAAGATGGAAATGGGAAATATTTATTTTTCCGTAACCCAATTTTGGAGCCCTGCACGTACACACGTACGACGGCGTTATGCTGGGTATTTTATTCGGTTGTGCTCGAAATTGGTGCTTGGCTCGCGCACGTGCATTCAACTATCTAATATCACACAGCACAACAAGGTGTCGTCGTCGCATATCAAAATTGATTAGTTTTTGTTCATCGATCGTGCACGGCCGATTTTGGTCACATTCACCATCCATCTTCATCATTGATTGTGTGTGTGTGGTTTGTTAGTTTACTGTGCATTCAGGTGATCCAATGATAAGTTAATACAGACAGTTGTTTGGTGACATACACAGGCCATAATAATGAAAGAGCATGGCGCACACATTTCGGTAATCACTCCCGACCGAACACACTCACATATCACATACAGAGAGAGTAGATCGATCGATCGGCACCGAAACGGCCCATCGTTGACGGTTGACGGCGCCCCGCGTTCGAGTGTCATCGGGGCAATCCGAAGAGCCCCAGACCCACAATAATATCGAATGGTTATTGCGCCGAGTGCACGAATGAGCAGAACGTTGGCGGGACGAGTGTAGCCGAAGCGCCGGATGAGTCGAGAGTGCTCGAAAAGGGGGGAGCGACGCAAATGCGTGGAATTTCGAGGGACACAAATATGGAGGAGTTCGGTTGAAAATGGCGTAACTGGGATTATATTCAGAAGTAAGTGTGACTTCGAAACACATTATTCAATTGAGAAATTCCTCGAGATATGCGGTATTGTTGAGCTCCACATTATAGGTTCATACCTACGTCCGTGAATAACAAAGTGACAAACAAGTCATGGCGCCATATTATTCTAGGTTGGCTAAACCTCGATCTGGAGTCGAAATCGAGATAATTGAAACTCAGTTTTTTGTAGTTCGTGCAATCCAAACAATTTTCAATATCCGCAGCAAGGGCCTTTAAATTATGCTTGGAAGATGTCATGTTGAACTGACCTCATTTGAGAAAAAGATGATTCACTTGGGTAGGGTTAATGTTGTCATTCCAAGTCAGAATATAAAGAAATTCCAGCCGAAAAAATGCAGGGCCCTAAAATGCAATGCAATTGTTCTTACTAGCTTCATATGCAGTGCCACAATATATGAACTCATGATAGATTGTGCCTTCGAAACAAAATAGTATGTAAATTGCGTTAGTTGAGCTTCACTCTACAGTTTGTGCATTCGTCAACATATGTATTGTAAAGCTGCTCTTCCACATACACCACTATCGCGCAAAGCCCTCCATATATCGATGGCGCCCGCATGTTTGCGCTCGGATACGCATCATCCACTTTCCAATGCTTATCTGTTAGTGCGTGCAAGCGTGCATGAGGCTTGGTAAGTATACGCACATGCATGTGCGTGAACGTTGGTGTATTTGTTTGCATGCGTGCGTCCCAATCTTCAACCGTCGTATATTGCGCCAACGGGGTGTGTACACGCTTTTATCACTATTAGTTTTTGTTGCGTGTGTCGTCGTGTCGAGCTCTCGTCGATGGGCGTATATTTTTACTATCACGATGGTCCGTATGTTGCGTTCACTTGTTAGCTAAAGCTTCAATATGTTGGCTATGCTGCAAGTGCAAAAAAACAACCACATCACACAAATTCAGCATAAGCTCGTCGCGACCGACGGTTCAATTGTTTCGAACGCAGAAAGCCAGGATTTGTCATCTCGCAACCGTTACACTGCGTGTATCATGATCATGGTATGGTTCATTATACTTTTGATATTACGTCAGCTCAGCTCAGTCGCTGTGGCGCGTGTCTCGCGCGGCGTCTCTCTGACAGGCGTGACATTTTAAGTTATGCGCAGACGTGCGGCGGCGGATTTGCACGCTCGTGCGCTGCATGATTCACTCTCATTGAAGAACACGCGTGAACGCACACGACACTCGCCGACCGACTTCATTGACCGAGAGAAACAAGCGCGTTTTGAACAGTTGGAGTTTTTTCCAACGCTCAACAGAATAAAACGCGTGAGTCATTCGATTGCGATATCGCTTTAATTGGTGTTTGATTCGCGACCATCATCCAACCGATGTGCTCATCGATTTCAATGTCAGCTCAGCTGTGTGCTTTCCGCGTGTATAATCAAAACAACATTAATCATGTTCAGTGTTCGGCTATACTATATGTTAGTAATACATTTGCTCGACGGGTGTGAAATTATCGTCTTAATGGATGGGTGTGTGTGTGTGTGTGCATGTGTATTCGTGCTTGTTTATGCGCCGCGACACTCATTTGCATCGCCGCATGGCGTTATCGAGATTCGTGTCTAGTCAAGCGCGATATGTAAATGCACCGGCAATATTAGTATTGACTCTCAATATGGGCTGCGTGTGTGTATGTGTTTGCATATATGCGGGAAACAAGTTTGCGATCGATCGATATACCAATATGTATAGATTTAAAGTGTCGTATTTCGAATTCGACCGTAGTTGACGACAACCTCGACTGCACCATATTTGCGCGCGCGCACGAGCGACAAAAACAACCATAAACCAAACACACTCACTTTTATATGTCTCAGTCAGTCGTCTCATATCGTGATCGA
The DNA here is from genome assembly GCA_024741255.1 of Exechia fusca. Classification (NCBI taxonomy): domain Eukaryota; kingdom Metazoa; phylum Arthropoda; class Insecta; order Diptera; family Mycetophilidae; genus Exechia; species Exechia fusca. Next base: position 890 of record JANTBZ010068167.1, on the reverse strand, counting down.
GTCGGTCACACATGATGACGATGGCGTCAGAAAAAACGAACCTACGCGCGAGTTAAACTCGACGCGATGAGATGCTGTTCAACTTGCGTTTGTCAACGCGCGTTTTTCGCGCCATCGTGAAATCGTGCGATATTTGTCTACATCATTCGCACCCACAGACAGAGAGACAGAGACCCGGTTCTGACATTGAGGCGTCCGGGAAATGGTCAAAGCGCCAATGTGCGCGCGTTTGTCGTCGTTCGTCGTCGTTGGTTTGTGTTATCGTTAATATTTCAGAATTTCGCTATGTTTACTAAACATAGCACAGCAAATGTCGGCGGTGTTCTCGCGAAAATGCTCGTCGACGTCGACTTCCTGTTTCGCCGCCGAGATGGAGAACATCAGGTGTTCCACATAACTCAGACGCGCAAGCGCAAACCGGCGGCGTGCCAAAAAGGGATTGCGGAACATTCTCAGACGCGCAAGGCGCACGCACGAAACACGCACAGACATCATAGAGAGAGCCAGTGACTCCCAAGCAGTGGAAAAGAATTCGGGCTAATTTAATTGAAGAATAATAGGACCACGTTCATATTCTAAAGTAATGGCATTCAATCTACAGACAATGAGTTTTCACTTAATACTACCACTCTCGATACTCAATACATTGATGTGCAAAACAAAATGGACTCCAGTTCGAACTCCTTGACTCATTCACAAGATTTTTTTCATATAGCTGGTCGAATTTTAGAAAATTTGCAATCAATCGTTTTAACTTTGTACGTCCAGTGAGCCGACGGTAGCCGTTCGAAAACAAAATGTTATTAAAAAAATCAAATTTAATTGTTTTTGCGAGAAACCACGATTGAAAATTACATACGAATAGTGGAAGAAATGGCATAGGAGGCATT